>VZTR01024970.1:238138-302140 GCA_013400775.1 Chaetops frenatus
GCCGGAGCCGGGCTGGGGAAGGAGCGGGCGAGGTGAGCCCTGAGGGGCCGCCGGGGGTGGAAGCGGGACCCGGAGCGAGGTCGGGATCCCGGGAAGGCAGCGGGACCGGTGGGAGGGGCTGTCGGGGAAAAAGGCTCCGGGACGGGGCTCGGGACCGAGGGGCGTGAGGGCGGATGGCGCCGAGAACACGGCGGTGTCCCCTGAGGGGGAGACCGGCCCTGAGGGGGGTCCGGTGGGGACCCGAGTGGGAGTCCCCACGCAGAGAATCGGGCACGGGAGGCTCGGTATCGCACGCGTTGGACATGAGCCTTTTTTGGGGAATAATTCCCATTTAGTGGCTGAGGAGTGACTCGGTCTCCTAGCGACACTCGGCTCGGCCCGAGGCGGGCTGGCGGCAGCGCTGAGATCAGGGAATGGCCATGAGCTCGTACCTGCCTGCAGAACGCGTTACAGGCACGGGCAGCCATCCAAGGAATGCTGGTACGGGAGTGCTGCGGCACTTGAATAGCGGGAGTGAGGAGCAGCAGCCCTGAATAACCAAGGGAGTTTTAAAAAACTGACCTTCTTTCTGGGAAAGAAAGCAGAGCTGCTGTCAAATGCTGAGTGGGGCAAAATGTCAGAACATACAAGGATGGAGTCAAACACTTTGCTCTGTGTGGTGGAAACAAGGGGAATTCTCCAGGGAATCCTTTTGTCACCTCAGCAGGCTCTGGCATCAGGCCTGGTGCAGTTCACAGCTGGAAAATAGCTACATTTTTGAACAGGCTCAAGATTTCCAAAGGCTTTTGGTGGTACTTTGTTATTGTGCTTTTGCATCCTAGTCCTGTAACTCTTGAGTTACAATTCCTTGTTTCCATGCTGCTTTACCAAGCAAAAGGGAGAAAACGAACCATTTTCTTTTTCAGGCTTAAATACCAAGTGAACAAGGATGTCAATTGTCACAGTGCAGCTCGGGCAGTGTGGGAATCAGATTGGGCATGAGGTGTTTAATGCTCTCTGCAGTGACATCCGTGGCTCCCACGGGCTGTGTTCCAAGAAGGAGAATGAATCCTACCATGATTCCTGCAGGGAACGGTTCTTCTGTGAGCAGGAATCTGGAGGTACAGCTTTAAAGGGCTTTATTTCCCCTCTCAGGGTCTGGTTTCAGCACACAGAAACAGCAAGTGGTTTCTTTCTTGGAAGATCTGTGCTCTCTGGATTTCTCATCTGGTTTTGGCACAATGAATGCTTCAGCAGAAATCAGGGCATGGCCAAATCCTTTCTGTATTGGCCCATTTATAGTTTGGCTGATGTGGGTGGGAGGAATAACCTTGGGGTGTTGCATCCATCTCTCCCAAATAATTGGCACATTTTCCCCAGTTCTCTTTCCTTTCCTGTGCAGTACCTGTTGCCCGGGCTGTGCTTGTTGACATGGAGCCCAAAGTGATCAGCCAGGCCTTATCCATGGCTGCCAGGTCTGGCCACTGGAAATACAACAGCCACTCACACTTCTGCCAGAAGCAAGGATCTGGGAACAACTGGGCCAACGGGTAGGAACAGCTGCCTCAAGATTCCCTGAGGGAATTCTGGAGGCTGATGAGCTGCTCAGACTCCCTGGGAGGGGTAATACAGCAGCTGTGAGAGTTAAAGTAAAATTTGCTTTATGAGAACTTTACCTTTCTGCTTTTATTTTGATGCACTGTGCCCTGTCTTGCTGTTTTTTGTTACCCCACAGTTACTCTGTTCATGGCCCCAGACACAAAGAAGCAATCATGGATCTGGTGCAGAAGGAAGCAGAGAAATGTGACCGACTTGGGGGATTTTTCACAATCATGAGCATGGCTGGGGGCACAGGATCAGGCCTGGGAGCATTTGTGACCCAGTGTTTGAGGGATGCTTTTCCAACCTCATTCATACTAAACCATGTGATCTGGCCCTATGGCACTGGGGAGGTGAATGTCATATTGCCATTTAATACATAATAATAGTTTATGTAGAATTTATAAGTTTATAATCACTGTTTACTTTTAAACAAAATATCTGCAACAGAAATAAACTAGAAAATAGGTACATTTTACACTGAAAAAGTTCAAATGATCCAGTAACACAGCTAAAGAATTTTCACCAAAAAACCTTCTTGATAATTTAAGTGCTGAAGTGATGCAGATTCACAAGAAACTGTTATCTAACTAGAAGTCTCCTGATAAGATCTTACCTCTGCTTTATAATCAGATCCCAGGCAGATCTGGTTCCAGTATGTTTGTATGGAGAGAGATGGATAACCTGATTTTCACAGGTCTTGCCCTCTTTCCATGAAAAGGCTCTGAGCTCCTGACCTCATTCTGCACTCTGGCAAAGAAAATGAATCACTTCCTAAATCATAACTGAGGAAACAGCAGGAGCCTGAGGATTATAAACTAGAAAGAGATTAAATTGTTTGACTCTTATTTGTGTGTGGTTTTTTGTTTGCTTCCAGGTCATTGTTCAAAACTACAACTCTGTTTTGACTCTGTCACATCTGTACCAGTCATCAGATGCCCTTCTTGTCCATGAAAATGATGTCATCCACAAGATCTGTGCCCAGCTGATGAATATCAAACAGATTTCCTTCAGGGACGTCAATCAAGTCATTGCACACCAGCTGGGCAGCGTTTTCCAGCCTGCTCACACAGCAGGAGGGGGCTCAGGCTACAGCAGAAACCCATTAGGTACCAAACCCAGCATCCACCACCTTCCTGGAGTCAGTTCAGCTGGGAATTGAAACTCTTCAGTCTCCTTGCTCAAGTATTTGGATACATCCCAAGCTTTAAGACAGGAAAAGATTAATTTGGAAGTTCAATCCTGATGTTGTAGCAGAGTCAGAAATAGATCCCCCAACTTCTGGTTTCGTTCTTTACCAAAAGAACCCCATTTCTCCTTTTTCAGGTGATCACAGACACCCTTGTACCTGCTTACATTTCAGAGGAAATTTGTGCAGGGCAGTAAGTTTGGACTGAATTTCACATTTCACTTTGGGTTAGAAGTTTGTTTCAGTTCATACAGAGAGTTTTGAGTTTTGCTCAGGCAGGAGAGGTGAGCAGACAACTGGGTAACAACACAGAACAGGTTGACCGTTGTACCTTTAAGGAATTGGAGAAAGTTGCCCATATTACTTGTCAAATTAAACTTTCACATCTATCTGGAGTGCAGAGTCCTTGAGATTTTGAGCCAGACTAAAGTGAGAAAGTGTAAACTGCAAAATAGAAGCTACTGACACCCTGTGTAGAACTCAGTAATACACAGCAAGTTTGCATGGCTTTGAAATTGCTAAATCTCTGAACATTCCTCACTCTTCTCCCATTTTAGCTGCCCTAGACAATATTTTTGTCAATCATGAGCAGCTGCAGATTCTTCTTTCAGGAGATTTGATGGAGACTTTGGTCCCACATCCCGAGTTCAGGATGCTGGGCCTGCGGAACATCCCCCAGATGCCTGAGAACTCCCTGGCCTACAGCACCTTCAGCTGGCCTGGCCTCCTCAAGCACCTGAGGCAGATGCTCATTGCCAATGCTCAAATGGAGGAAGGTAAATAAACACCAGCCACTCACCTTCAGTGTCCATCACTCTTTAAACATTCATTTTTATAGATGGAATAAAGCTGGATGTTTTGTGGAGCTCCCAGTTCAGAAAGGAGCTGCTGCCCTCAGCAGGAATTTGCCCCCACAAACCCAGCTGCTCCTTTAACCATTCCTTCAGCTGCCACAGCAGCTCCCAAATTGCTCCTGCTCTGCTTCCAGACATCTCAGTTAATTATAGCTGTTGAAAATGCACAAACCAAACTGACAGTTTGTGGCTATGCACTTAATTTACATAACTCATTTGGAACATTCCTTGGATAGTGAGCTCTGCTTTGCCTTCTTACACCTTCTACTCATAAAAATCAGGCTGAGCTCTCCCATATAATTTGCATGGGGAATTCAGTGACAGCTCCCAGTTATGCAAGGAATGGGCTGGAGGCTTCCTAAATATAGAAACAGGTATCCATTTTCTCTGGCAGAGTGACTGCCAGGCAAATGCTGCTGGATTAGCACTGCTTTTCTCTGGGAATTGTGTGATTGCTGCTTCATTCATGTGCAGCAGCTACAAACTCCAGTGTGGTCTCAGTTTGGGGCACGGTGATGGTTCCCATCTGCATCTTCACAAAACATTAACTTGCTTTTGTATCTCCTTTTCCCAAATCCCAAAGGTATTGATTGGCAGGTACGACCACCCCACCCAGGCTCCTCCATCCCCTCCACAAACAAACCCCTGCACTTCAACACTTCCATTGCCAACCTGGTTATCCTGAGAGGAAAGGATGTGCACACCGTGGACTTGGGTAAGAGGGAAGAGCACAGCACCTCAGGGGTTCTGGTTTCACATCTCACTGCTGTCTTTGCAACCAGATCTGATGCAAGTGGAAACATCCCAGGACCTCATGTTTGACTCCTAAGGCCAATATTCCCTCATTTTACTGTCCAAGGTCACATTGTCTAATTGCTTAGGGCTGCTCTATTTTGCTTCTGAGTTTCCTGAAGCACTTCAGGGAAGGAGGAAGAGACTCAAGGCTGTATAACTGGAATTCTTGGCTAGAATGTCTGAAAATACATTTAGCTGTTTCTGGAGTGATGAGCATTGCTGGCAGCTGAAGTATCCACACCAGTGTGCTTCCAGATAATCTAAGGAATCTGTTGAAAAGTTGTATTTTCAACAGGCTGCCCACTCTGCAGATATGTTCCCAAGCCTGAATTGATCTGACAGCATTGATTAGGCCACACAGGCATCAAGTTTGGGTTTTTTCCTGTTTCTGCTACAGGAAGTTTCCAAGATCCTTCATTATACACATCATGGCTAAAGCCTCAGGATGCTTTTAACGCATGGAAAACTCCCAGAGCATTTAACAAGTATGAAAAGTCTGCTTCTTTGGTCAGCAACAGCCAGTTCCTGCTGAAATCTCTTGACAGCCTCGTAGGAAAAGCTTGGAAAATGTTTGCTTCCAAGTAAGTGAAAATAATTATGCTGCTACTTCACCAATAATTGCCAGTATTGTCGCTGATTTCTAATGTCTGACCCATTTTTCAACACACAGAGCCTACCTTCACCAGTACACAAAGTTTGGAATCCAAGAGGAAGATTTCCTGGACTGCTTCACAACCCTGGAACAAGTTATCTCCAGTTACACCAATCTATGATTCTATGTTTTTGTTAAAATGGTCTGAAACGGAGACCTTCTGGAAGAACCAAGCTGGAAAACCTTCCATCAACCTCCTGAAGTATGTGAATTATTGTATTGGAGTTATTTTTCAGTCTTAGGAGCAGAGTGTGTGTGTGTGTTTGAATAGCAAGAACTGAATCTGAGCTGAATATATTCATATATCCATGTTATTCTTATTTAGTATATCTAATAAATACCTATTTTTCAATACATTTGCTGTATACTGTAGCTGTGTCTCTGAACATCATTTTAGGCAATTCAGCAGTAAACTATCATGAACTAATATTTGATAAAAATTAAACAAGTGCTTGACTGCAGCAGTCAGGCATTCCTGATCCTCCACTTTCAAATTTTCATTATAACACTTTGCCTCCTGAATGCTTCAATACTGGTAAAAATGCACAGAATCAGAATTATTAATCCAAGCCCCACCTGGATGCCATTCAAGATACAATTTGCTTTCTTTTAAAGCAAATCAAGATTAAATTCTATTTCAAGTACCTTAATTTTGACAAAACAACAGAAATTTTGAACCATCTTTAAAAGGAATATGAAGAATTCTTCATTTTTCTGTCATCCTCAACTTAGAGATAATTAATTATATCCTTTCCTGACCATTTCACTAAGCAAAACTACAACTGTTCTTCTCCCTCGAAGTTATAAGGTAATTAACTTGTTAATTATTTAAACGTATTTGAGATGAGGATTTGATATAATAAATACAAGACATTTTATGATTTGCAAAGTCAATTGAAGGCTCTTTCTTGCACGATTTTACCACGACCACAAGGTGGTGCCCTGGGAAGCTGCAGCTCCCTCCTGGCAGGAGGGATGGAATGGCTTGGGAAGGCACCCACTGACTTCAAATAAAATAAAAAAATAAAACAGAATTAAAGATCATCTTGTAGCACTGAGATTTCTTCTGCCTCTGTTAACTTTTCATTAATGGTAGGGAGCGCTTGGGGAATTCTTACCATCCCCCCTCCATGCCCCACTGTTCTCCCACAGAAATAATCCCACAGGCCAAAAATTAAGAGTTAAATCAGTCTCAGAAGGACTTTTCCCTTGGCAAATGGACAAATTTCACAGGGCACCTTTAAGTTTTAGAGCCATTTCATTCAAAAGATGGCAGCTCAGAGCTGGAGCCTGCTCTGGTCAGAAGGGATTTTCTGCTGTGTTTTCACCACTTTCAACCTTTGTCTAATTTGGGTATTTTCACAGAAGAAACTGCAGGAAAGATTGCACAAGAAGTTCAGACAAACAGCACAGGCAGTTGGAGTTTGCAGGAACAAAGGGTCAGGAAAGGAGACCATGGTGAGCTTCTCCCTCTTCCAAGAGGCACAGGATGTTCAGCAGCACAGGAATAAATTTTCAACAGATCCCAAACACAATTTCCAGTATCGGAAATGAGAATTGGTAACTCCATGAAAAAATGACCAAGTCCCAGGAATCCTTTTCTTCCTCACTTCACAGAACAGGTAAAAGATTTTCAAAAGTTCCCTGAGAAACAAGGAAGAGAGCAATGGGTCACTGTAGCAATAAATAACTTTATTGCAGAAGTAACCTCATGTTATCTCTCTGTATTCATAACTCTGAGCATGAAGCAAACACAGCAGGTGCTCAGTTGCACCTATGAATTATACAGACCCATATTTATTATTTATGGCACTTCCAGCTAGAGGAGCAGGATATTTGGTCTCTTTTTGTTTGATTGATGGCAGAATTTGTGTCACATCAGGATACAGAAGTAAGGTGTCTAACCCAAAGCAAAACTTAGAATTTTAGCTGTTATAATCCCTCATTCCTCTGAAGCAGGGGCTGACAGGAATTGTTTTAGGCATCTCTAAGCTTCTTCCTGTGAATGTTTTTCAGTCCTGAAATTCTCACACCCTTTCCCAAACTGAGCCTTCATTATTTTTGATCTATGATGGGATTCCTTTATTTTTTCCCCAGGATGTGGAAAGGGTCAAAGTGACAGGAAGTGAACAGCCACTATCAAATATTCATCACCTCCATATACATGAAAAGGTAGAGGAATAATTCTCTATATTATTGATAAAATTAATTTTGTAAATAGAACCTGGAAGAAGGCCTTTATTTCATTAACAATTACAGTTAATGGGGTAGATCAAAGGTCAGCACAAGCCAATGGCTCAGAGACAGGAACAGCAGAATCAGTGGCCTTGACCTTGCTTGTTGTAGGCAAAGTCCCCACAGGATGTCCATAAACCCAGGAACAATGCTCCAAATCTCACTATTGTTTGTTGGAATGGACAGGTGCAGCTCACTTGGAAGCTGATTCAAGGACTCCAACTATAGCAGACATTTCATGAATAGGAGAACATTTCTTTGACCACAAAAAAAGCCCCAAAACAAACCCTACCCCCCCCAAAAAAAACAACTCACAAACAAAGCAAAATAAAACAAACCCACCCAAATAAAAAATAACCTTTAATAACCTAAAATGTCTTAAACACAGTAAGTTTTTGGCAATGTAGTTAGAGGTTCCATTTATTTATTTGGATGTAGATAGATATTGGTGTTTTTAAGGTTAAACTCAGTACCAGCACAGAAAGGATGGGGAAAAAAATCTGTGGTTCCCTCAACAACCAGGGTTTAATACATGAAAAGAGGAATTTATATTCAAAATATCAGTTGAAACACTACTGAGAAACACTAAGGTACAAAAGAGTATTGAATGAATAATTCACTTATTTCTGCATTTGCTAACAAATTTAGGATGGATAAATATTATGAAATGAGAGCTCAAACATCCAGAAGGAAATAGGACTGAGTGTACTTGAAAGAAATCTGCTTTTTACTGGCCACCACTTTAAACACTGCACAAGAGGAATCAGGGAAGTGATTCATGGAGCCGATATAGCACAAAAAACTTCCAAAAGGAACTGAGCTGCTGCCTTTCCTCAAGGGCAGCCCAGCCACATCTTTTCCAAGGCAACAAATTCCCCGGAGCTTCCTGCTCCAGCCCCTGCCCACGCTCCAGAGGCACAGCCCGGACACTCCGAGAGCTTTTAACGGCCTGCAAGTGGAGCTGACAATCCTGAATTTGAACCATGGAGCCTTTCCGGCTCTTTCAGCCCAACTGGAGCTCACAATGGTCCCTTCTGAGCTGGCATTGTGGGAATCCTGTCCCTGCAGACCAGGCCACTTCCCCTGCCCGGGTGGGGCAGGACTCAGCCCCCGCCCCGGAGCAGCACAGCCCCGCTTAACCCTTTCCAGGAGCTGCAAACAGCGCGGTGGCCAAAGGGGAGCACATGGAAAAGGGGAAATCGGCCCCAGAGAAGAGATTGGAGAAACTGCTCCTTAGGAAATCAAGGTAATTTTTAGAGTAAAGATGCCCCATGATAAAGATTGTGGAAGAAATGTAAATTTTAACCCCCTTGTTCATACAAGCCTGAGAGATATCAGTGACTCCTAAGGGAGTCACACTCATCTTGTGAATTACACTAGAAACCCTCATCTTAAAAGCAAACTTAAAAATCCCAAACGTTACACTCTAAGAGAAAAAAATAAATAAAATGAAGGTGCTCTCTAGGCCAAAATAAAAGCAAGAGCAATAAGTAGATAAACTAAAATAATCCATTGGTTAAACAAAAGCAAACAAACAAACAGAACAGTAAGAAACTCCAAACAAACAAAAAAAAACACCCCACCAAAAACAACAACAACAAAGACAGAAAAACATTGCTTGAGCCTTTGTTTCACTGGTTGTATGTGAGGAGAAACGAGCCCCATGTTGGATTTGCACTGAAATGGGTGGGTTCTGCAAAAATGATTATTGTACATATTTGGTTACATGGACAATGTCATGTTTATTTAAGGCTCACAAAAATACACTTCAGTTGCCTGAGAATGGTGTAATTGTGGGCAGATGGCAGGATTGGATTTGAACTTCTGCCCAGCAGGCTCCAAGATGTAATGGATCATTTACAGGAGCACGTCAGGAGAGCAGAGCCCACAGAGCCAAATGGAAGTGGCCTCATCCCACAGGCTGAAGGTGGGATCAGATCCTGCCTGGACTTGGCTGGCAAGGGCAGCTGTGGCTGCTCCCTGGAATATCCTCAGTGAGGGTGGGAGAGCTGGGCACTCATTCAGAGCTGCTTTCCAGATGGCCTGGAACCATCCTGAGTTCAAGGATGCATCTTTCCATAGAAGTGCTTGCTGTCCTGTCCTCCTGCCACTTGCAAAGGAAACACTGGGAAGTTTCCTCCTCACCTCACGTTGGGCAATTCCAGCCTGTGTTAGCTGCCTGTGACTCATTTCAGTCAGCAATTGTGTTTATGTAGTGTTTGAAGTTGTGAATCTCTCCTTTATAGGCCAATTTTGGGGAAGAAAAATGTAACTGATGAAACAGTCAAACCCATAAATTTAGCAATGAAAGAGCAAAAATCTAATTAAATACTTTTCTTCCAAGAAGAAAGCTTCCATTCCCCCCCTCCAGCCACTAGCTCAGGGTTTTACAGTATTTTCCTCTATAAAGATTTAGTCAGGCTTCCCCTCAAACCCAGCATTTCCACAGAGAAGCATTTTTACATAAAAACCAGACACAAACCTGACGTGTGCTGTGAAAGGAGAGCTCACTCTTCAGTGACACGAGGAAGGAAACCTCAGCACATGAGGCCCTGGTCAAGCTGAACAAAACTGCAGGGAACAGGCTTGAGCGTGGCCAAAAATCACTCCACACCGAGGGCAGAGAGGGCTCCGAGGCAGGGGACAGCAGTGACAGTTTCAAGCAAGGGCTCCCCAGGCTCTGCCAAACAGCACTTAAACCCTTTCCTTCTGCACTGAACTGGAACTTAATCTCAGTCACAACTGGAATCCATTGCCAGAAATTGCCTCAGTTCTCCCACAAACACCACGAGGCTCCGGTGCTCCAGGGGGGTTTGCCACACACAGAAGTGTGAGAGACACTTTGTACAGAAGTTAAAGGAGGCAACAGAATTAAAGTCACCACTTGCAGTAGCAAAATATTGCTTTGAAAATGTTTTTTGGCATCCATTAATTGGAAGTGAAGTAAACACGGGCTTCAGGCAGCTTAAAGTTTCTTCCTTGCTGCTCCCCACCTCGAGCCTTACACAACACCCAGGAATGCACTGCCTGTGTCACAAGAGGTCAGCTGGGCTGAGGAGAGACCTACAAATCCAGGAATCTGAGAAATGAAATGTGTTGTTATGAAAATATCCTAAATATTAAGAGCTCTCCAGAAAACAGCTGCAGCAAACCAGGCACTGAGAGCAGGGAGGTTTCCAACCAGCCCAGAGAGGTTTTGTGACCATGGTGAGATTTGCACAATGTTGTAAATTTGAATGTGTATTTTCTCTGAGACAGAGAAATGTTGGGCACAGAAACCTCTGTTTTCCCACCAAAGGATGGAAAAATCCTAATAAACTTTCTGAGGAAAGCCACAGTCCCTCAAAGGTTGAGCCTTGAACAAGGTGTTGATGTTTTAATCAGCAGCAGCTCCTGTGAGGGAACAGCCAGGTGCTTTCCTGACAGTGCAGAAGGAAAAAGCCATCACGAGTTCATTTCCCGTGGATACAACAGACTTTGGGAAATCTATTGGCTCTCATAAGAATTCCTTACAGGTGGTACCAGAGTCACCAGAGAGTCACCAACCCGGTTTCCAGGGCCAGAGGAGCCGTTTCCAGGAGCCGGGTGTGGCCCCGCCGTTATCAGAGCAGGAACAATGGCCGAGCTGGCAGCTCCTGGAGCTCCCCTCGCTGCAGGAAGCAGCCGCCGGTTTCCTCACGGCCACTGCCCGGGCAGCCCCGGGGAGCTGCTGGGAACACCCAGCAATGAACTGGCAGCGACTCCTCTCCCAGTTCCTTGGAACACGGAAGATGCCACACACACACCCCCCGCCGAGCTCAGCAGCTCCTCAGACGAGCTCCAGAGAAAGGGGACCTTTGGTTTAACGCTAATGGAGCCACTGCTCTTGGACTCATTCCAGGGGTAATAATATTAATAATAAATTAATAGAACTCCCGCAGGACAACGAAGGGCAGTGTTAAAGCAAACTGAACCCAAGCCAGGCCCATTCCACAGGTTCACATTTGCACTTTTGTTTCACCACCAGCAGCGAAAAGGCTGAACGGCCCCAATAGCCTCTTCAGATGGGGTAATAATCACGTTTTTAGACCAAAATACCAGCTTTTTTCCTGTATTCCTAACACATTCCAAGCAGTCACTGATTGCTGGGCTCTCCCCGTTTGCTGGGAGGTGACAGAACAGCAGCGAGTTGGTGTTTGAGCTCCCTCCCCTCCCGTGACAATTGACCCGGGTTGTCCCAGCCTCTCCCTCTGCCAGAACAATGTTCTGCTGCCTTTCACCAAGGCCCAGTGGATGCATCAATAAACAAGTGAAATGTATAAAGAAATTCATGCCAGCATTTCATGCCCTCAGTTAGGCACTTGAATTAGCAAAGTCACAGCAGGCTCAGTTTTTCAGCATAATCCTTCTAAAAATGACTTTGCAAGAGCATTTGCAAATATTTCCCCTCGTGTCTCACTGCATCACAGGGGTCTCACAGGGATGGGAATTGCTCCTCTCCCCTCTCCGGAGGTTACAGTGATCCAGCACTGATCCCTCACCTGCCCAGAAGGATCCCCTCCCTCCCACACCTGCAAATCTGGAGAGAGCTGTGAAGCACTTACTGTTTTCTTGCTGCTTTTCCTTCTTCTCCTCCAAAAAACCAACCAAATTTACAGCAAAAAAAGGAGGATTTTAAATCTCAGAAGATTCATTTCAATTACCTTATCTATAATTACATTCAGCCTTTCAACTGCTGATTACAATTCTTTTTTAACCATGTGCTTCAAAGAAAACCGATTATTTTCACCTCCAATGAACACACCCAACCCCCACTTCTCTTTACACCTGCCATCAATTTTGTTCACTAATATTTCTATTTCTGCTTGATAATCAGGGAAACATCCAGAGTGTTTTGCTTGCACTTTGCAGTGCCTGCAGCGAGAGGGAGGCTGAATCTAACAAATTAGATAATGAAGCCCTAAAGAATGGCAGGGAAGGACTTTCTGGAACAGCATCAAGCCACTGTCAAGTGTTACAGACAAGTATCTTTTAGCAGGAACTGGCAACGGGGGGAGTTCTGGGGGAGTTGCTTGAACAGAAACTCAGCGTGACCCTGGCACGGAGGGAAGGAGCTCCAGGACAGGGAGCAGCAGCTTTTTCCTGCCTCTTCTGATGGATGGGAGGCTGGAACTGGATGGTTTGACCTGACCTGGCTCACTGTGACCTGAGCTTTGCTTACACCAACAATTCCTGCCTGCTGGGGCACGGGGTGGCTGCCAGCAGAGGGGCAGTGACACCTCAGTGTCCTCACAATCCAAAGGGCAGGCAGGAAAACTGGGAGAGAACCCAGAGGAGGAGCTGCAGCCCTACCTGACCTTGCTCCACAGATAATGAAACTTAAAAAAATATCTCTGTCACATTAAAGTCACTAGGTGTTCTTAGAGGGCTGTTACTTCCATGTGATTTTCAGTCTTTCCCAGAAAAAATACTTTATTTTGTGTCTAAGTGCAAGAAACAGCAGCCAAAAATAGGGATTTGTGCCAAGGTTGTTCCTCTTGCAAGAGCTCCCTTTGGATTTGTCCCTGACACACTGAACTGACTGACTGCTTGCAATGTGTAATGAAGGGATGTGCAACAAAAGGAAACTTTGGGTTAAGGGAGCAAAATCCATGTTTTCAGGTCAAATGCTAAAGGCTGAGCCTTTCTCTGCAGGCACGGAATGCAACTGCTGAATTATCTTTGTGTTCACACTGGAGAATGTTTGGGCCAGCAAATGTCACAGTGTTACCAAGAGAGTTCAATGCAGAGAATGGAAACAATCCAGCTGAAATAAACACTGGGAAACATTATTTCTTTGTTTATTTAAGCAAACATAAAACTATCCATTGCAAGTCTCATCAGGTTTGTGTCACTTCTGTTTCCATTATTTTATTTTTTTTTACCTTTTACCAAGTCTCATCTCCCAGGAAGAAGCAGGCAGAATGATCACTTCCTTCTTTAAATAGTGTTAAAAAGCTTCAAAATAACAGCACAGCTTATTGGAATGGACACATGGAAACAGAAGCTGAAGAACAACAGACAGATATATATATATATATTTCACACTATATATATGTAAACATATTGAACCAAAAGTGGGAAAAAGCTTTCAGTTTTCCTTGTGGTTTTCCAGCAGTCAAGAGGCAGAATTTTAAGGAGACCTCTAAAGCATTTAGAAAGGTGCAGTTTATTGGCTCAGGCTCTAGGAAAAGGGGATTTTTTTCTCTTTTAGTTTTTGCAGTGTCCTGACTCCAACCCGAGAGCACACAGGGACCCCAGCATGGCACCAATGCCATCCCCTCCCAAGGAAGGACTGAAGACACCACCACAAGTGTGAGAGGTAAATAAATACTTGTCCCCTTCAGGTGACAGATTTGGGGACACAAAGCTGCCACCAGAAGTGGGGAGAGCAGCCAAGGGCTGTCCCTGATCCAGTGCTCTGAGGAGAAATGGAACTCTGAGGTGATTGATCTCTTACAAAGTGCAGCTCTGAGGGTCTCTGGGCTGTAGGTGAAGTTCCAAACAGAGCTGTGGGGGTTGGAATTACACCAGAACAAGCTCTTTGTGACATTACTGTCAAAGGCCACATTTAGGCCAAAAAGTGGTAAGATTTTGTAAATACTGTTCACCTCTTAAAAATCACCAGGAGCAGCTGAACGGCCTTTGTGCTTTTAACTCCCTCACACCAACTTCTGTGCTCAGACCTTCAGACACTGGAACAAATCCTCCTCTCATTCCCAGCACTGCCTGGAGTTCCCTGTGAAGCCAAAAGCACCAGTACAAACCTCACCCCCCAAGGGAAGCTTTAGAGGGGCTTTTCTGCAGGACCAGGCACTCGGAGCTCATTCCCAGCCCAAGCACAGACACTGATGTGCTGCTGATGCTGAATGGAAAACAGCTGGGGATGGATGAGGAACGGTCAGATGAGAGATACCAAAATGTCAGACAGCCTACCGACTGTTGTTGCCATGAGATCCAACAGTCAACATCAGTCTGATAAGCTATCCGACAGGATGGTACAGCCATGGCATGGCACGATGCACGACAGGCTCCGACAGAACACACCCGGCTCCAGCCCTGCCTGACCCGGCCTAAGGAGCAGCCTAAGCTAAGCTAAGCACCAGCTCAGCTGCCCCAGGCTCTGGGCCACCTCCTGAGAACGCTAATTAACAAGGTAAATTAAGTGCTGGTGCTTACCCGCCCCCCCGGAGGAATATAAAGGACAGTCGTTCACAAGTGATTAAAGCAATGGAGGTACAGCAGCAGTGGGGATTGGTGAACTGAAAAGGGAAAAGAGGCGTTTTAATATCAATTCTGTACATCAGAACTGACCCACGCTTATCGCAACAAATCTGACTTTAGAAGGTTAAAGGTTTTCTGAAGTTCTCTGCACCATGGCTGGGTACACATAAAATCTGCTTTCAGCTGGAATCTGAACTCTTCCCCCTCTTTTCTCCTCCACTGCCCACAGTTCTGGGCTCAGGGGCAAACACCTGAGCAGAATTTAGGATAACCAATTTTGTCTCTATTTAACCTATTTAGGCAGTGACTGTGCTTGAAGCAAGGCACGGCCTTCCTCCTCCCTTTGCTAAGCAAGAAGTTCTGGAGAAAAAAGAACAAAAAGAGAACAAAACAAAAGAACAAAGGGTTTGAGCACCATTAGTGCAGGAAGGATGAGCAAACATGCACAGAGCATCCAAAAGTGAGAGAGGAAAAGAAACTTAAAGCTTAAAAAGACTGACACAAGAAATTCTGGAATGATCAAAGATGACTTTATATAAAGTTTTTATCTTAACTTCATTCTAAATATACAGAATAAAAAATGTTGGCTTCAGCATTTGACATCAACCATCTCTGCTAACACCATGAAGTTGGAGAGGGCAGCTTTTCCAGCGTGCAATGCAATGGGACACTGGGAATTCAGACGGAACAGCCTCACCGTGAGGGACATGCAACAGTTTGTACCCGACCTGTATTCAGCTATTTACACTTTGATGGTCTTGGAACTTATGGAAAAAGCAAACCAGCCACCCTTCAAAAGAAAACGTTACCCTCAGGTCAGACTGAAGTTAAACCAGGAGATGGAGAGTATTAAATAATCAGTTTTGGAAGGACAACACCGGTGTTAAAACTCCATTTAACACCCCATTGTCCACCCTGTAAAACACAACCCAGGCTCGTGAAGCATTTACACCTTACCTTAACATTTTTAAGTTTGTCAATGAAACCTTTGCTCTAATATCCAAATTACTTTCAAAATCAAACAAAAAAATACTTGTTAAGAGTTGAAAATTGATGTTAAAAATTTTTTCCCCCTTTTGAATAACGCTGATTTTTAAATATTTGAAGAGATGTGTCACTTCTCGTGTCTGCCAAAACCCATCCTGAGGGTTTTTTCCCCATTTTTTCCAAGCTCATTTGGTTTTTTCTTCCGAGTACATCTTCTGTTGCAGTCGCTTGGCATAGCTCTGGGCCATGGAGTTGATTATAGACAAGATAAAGTAACAAACCATGACAATCACCAATTTTTCAAACATCCAGGATAGCCAGTTTTCCCCCTGAAGAGACAAAACAGAGGGAGGAGGAGAAGAATGAAGATCAGTGGACAGGAAAACAGAGAGTTCTGGGTGAAAGGGGAAAGCCTGACCGTGTCCTTATTCTACAATTAATCAAATTAAAACCAGGAACCAAGTGCAAGCTGACAGGATTCCTGCAGGTCCCTCTGCAAAGACAATGCAGGAGGGGCTGCCAGATCCACTGGTGGGCAGATGACAAACCCCTGATCATTCCCAGTGTGCTCCCAAAGTGATTTATTATTCCCAGAATTGTTTGGGCTTCGCTAACAATTCGCGGAGCTCAGAATTAGCAGCCCCTGCCTGTCATTCCCTGTCACGTTCCTCGCAAAGAAAACAATCAGGTCATTGGTTAACAATGTGGTTTTTTTCCCTAAATTGCCTTTTTTTGGGTTATCTCCCCATTAGGATCCCAGTGTTTGGTGTCCCGGTGCCACTTCCAGCATTTTTCACGGGAATTCTCCAGTTGTGCTTTTTGTCAAAGGAGGGCAGCAATGCTCTGCTCAGCAATCCCAGCCCAGAAATCACTGCACATTTCCTGACTCCAGCCAGAACCTCCCCAATTCCGGCTCTTTTGTGGTAAGAAATGGGCAAAGGGACATTCCCAGCAGCTACAAGTACTGCACGTGAAATGGGAGTTGGATTTTATCTCAAAATGCCTCAGCAGCCTAAAGAATTTCATGTCAAAGCTGCTCTGTCCCACTGAAAATTCAGGGTAAGTTTTTAAAATACTTTTTAAAAAAAATGTAATTTTTTTTTTTCTGTATGAAAGGACACCTCTGCCCCGTGTACCTGCTCTAAACACTGTGATTTCTTTTCCTTTCAAAGACTAAAGGCTTGGCGATTTTATTTCTCTTACTGTCCACTGAGCCACAGATGCACCGGCTTCTGGAGCATCGGTGCTGCCCAGGTTGTTCCCATTTCACACGGAAAGGCAACTTTTTTCTCCTTAAATTTAACTTTCCAAAGAGGCAGCAAATGCAGAGGCAAGACAAGCCACTGGTTGTGATTTATATTTTCATCTATTCTCTAAAGGATTTAAATGCAGTTGCACACAATTAGTATTTTTAATTCCCAGGCTGCTTTTAAAATGAGCTTTTTATCTATTCCCTGGGTCAGTGCAGATCTTTGAAAAGCAGAATCGGGAGTTGCACTGGTAAAAGTCAAAGATGGGGAAGGGAGAAGTGAGCCCGGGCAGGGAGGGAGGCAAAGAGGGTCTTACCTGTGGCACAGCACTGTCAGATTTGTGGTGAAGTTTTATCCTCTGAGCTTCCAAATATTCTTGAAATGGCTTCTGAAGAGAAGGACCTATACTCGGAATAGCACTGATGGAAAGTTCATCCCAGAGAACAAGACAAAATAGGGGAGGAAAAAAAAAAAACAAAAAACAAAAAACATTTTAATATTTAAACTTACCACTTTACCTAATCAGAACAAAGTCCAGACTGAGCCACAGCTCAGACGGGAGCTCGAAGCTACTCGAGCAAACAGAAACCCACGGAACAAAACACATTTCATCTTTTGATCTGATACTTCGAGAGGGATGGATTCCCCAGATCCTCAAAAAATACTTAAAAAGAAAAATGTTTCAGAGCAAGGCAGCGCTGGGCAGAGAGGAGGCAGCCGGAGCATTTCCTGGGAGGCAGGAGGAGGCAGCAGCGCTGAGAACCCAATGAATGACTTCGGAGAAGTCCCACATTTATCAGCGGCAGTTCCTGTAAGAACTGGTTTGAACCGATTAATGAGGAAATGACTGGGGCTTGTGTCATCCCTCGGTTAAAAAAGAAACTGCTCGGCCCAAGCCTCGCCCCCTGTCCCGCTCGGAGCCGGCCCCTCTGCCCAGCCAAGTCCTTTTTAGGACAATCCGTGCGTCATCCCTTCCCAAAAAGAATGCGGGAGCGATGGTGGAGCGCCTCCCCCGAGCCGGGATTAACAAAGGAACAAAGGAGCGGCTCCGAGCCCTGCCCCGGATCGGGCCCGGCTCCCTGGGCTCGCACCGAGCCCAGCACCTCCTTCCCAGAGCCGGGAATGTCCCGGGTTGGGAACGGGAGCGCTCTCGGATGGTCCCGGGCAGGCTCTCAGCAGCCTCCAGGCATCCCAGCAGCTTTGCCTTAAATCCTGCTTAGCTGGAGAGCCAAAACCCTGTAAGAATGGTCACAACCCTTCAAAACTTCCCAAAATTCACATATAAATTCTAAGCGATCAGCAGCAACCCCACGGCCTGAGGTGTGTGGGGAGAATGATCCCGAAGCTGGACCCACAGCACCCACTCCATCCTCACTCCAGCCATGGGGAGTTCTCATTGCTGAGGACTTGAATTTCGAAGAGAAGGGAGATTTTGATTTTTTGTTTCATTTTAAAGAAATTACTTTATTCTTCTACGTTAAAAAAATCACCTAAATTTTGATTATTCGGTTTTATTATTTCCACTCCTCTTTCTGCTACTCCAGGGGGGGGTTCAGTAAAACCCTTCAGACCCAAGATACACGAGGTGCACATCCAAGGAATTGGACAATTCTCCATCTCCCTCCCAGTGACTCAAACCATTCCCCTCCATATCTCCATATCTGACACCGTATTCCCTGTTCCAGGCCGAAGCCCAATTAAAAAAAGAGCAGCTTTCTAATTATAGGAATTTCTGAAAAACACTAAACAAAGTGTCTCATTCTCCTCCAGTAAATCTATTTATTTCCTTCATGGCCAGGGGCAAAGGAGGATTTTTGAACCCATTTCCCAGCAAAAGGTCGCTTGGCCTGTGATTCACCACCGGGTGAGGAAATTCTGTGCCCGGACTGGTAAAAATTCTGGGAAAAAAAAAAAATAACCAACAACCTGTGGAGCCCAGAGCACGTCCTTTATCCATTTGACACAAGATGTGTCAATGTTCCAAAGCATTGCCCGTGTTCCAGAGGTGTCTCAGCACTGACTATTCCTGGGAAAAGCTCTCCCAGGGACTCCGGGACGAGTCACGCTCGCAACATCAGGGACATTTTGAGGTTTCTTTTCTTTCTCCAGCAAATCTTGGGAGCCTGGAGAGCGACTGCAAGGTAATGGTTTACTTTTGAACTTCTGCATGATTATGAAATGAGGAATATTTAAATGATGAAGGGTCAATGATTAACAGGGTGGTGTTGGAATGACTCCGTTCCTCACCGAAAACCGACCTCAGTCGGTCCCCAAATTGAATTAAACAAAGACATGAAACCCAAGTTCAGAGGCTGGAGGAGCTCCTGGTGTATCAAAACAATATTTCCAAATTTTTCTCACTAAATAATTTTTTTTTCTTTTTCTGAGCACAACAATTAAGTGCACAAAATTGATTTTAATAAAGCAATTTTGAAGGACTGCAAGATCCTGAATGCAAAGAACTCAGCTCCTGTTTTTGTACATTTGTAAATACTTTAATTCTGAAAAGAATCTGGACAGATTTAAATAAGGAATAAAAAAAGCAGAGCAAAACCTAAAAAAATCAGGAATCCACACGAAATTCTTGAAATCCCGTCTCAGCAGCACAGTATTAGTTACTGGTGCTTTTTTGGACAAAATTAAATCAGTTAATCACCCAGTTATGTGCCACCTCATATCCAAAGGCATAATGTTAAATCTAAAAATCTTTAAAATAATTTAATTTAATTAGGAAGAAGTGATCTCTGTGTCCCTGCAAACCTCACAAATCCAACTCGGAGATCCCTCGGTGCTGATCCAAGGGGGGGGGGGGGGAATTGGGGATGAATTTTTTGGGATCCAGGTGGGACCAGGCAGAGGAGCCAGATTTGCATCACAATTCCTGCACTCAGCACCTCGAAAAAACAGCAAATTTCACAGGACCGGAGAAGGAAGATGCTGGAAGATAATCCCAGAATAATCCAAACCCAATTCCCTGCGTGTTCCTTCGGGATTCAAACCCATTGTCTTTCAAATTGAGAATATGGAAGGAGAAATTCTAATCCAGAAGAAATTCTGATTCAGAAGTTGTTTTAGAAACTCTTAACGTTAAACATGAAATTTTTGTTTGATTTCATTCTGATTCTCTGCTAAATTTTAATGTTTCATAGGGAATTCAAAATGAGAACAAGCTCCCAAAAATTGCAGTAGCCTTTGGTAATCCTAAATTCATGAAAATAATAACATTTCAGTCAAAAACATGGTTTCCATTCTAATACTACCACAGGAACAGCCATTAAAAATTTGGATTCACTGAAAAAACACTCTGGGTGCCTGTTTTCAGAACTATTACCTGGTATTTGTAATTAGATAGATGTACTTTTTTTTTTTTAAACTCAGAGCTGCAATTTCTATTCAAATGACAAATTCTAAAGCTCTTTTTCCAATAAATCAAACTATCTTTTTGAAGCACCACATGACAGAGATTCAGGAAAGTTGCTCCAGGATTATTTTAAAAATTACACCAAGAACCCGCAGAGTCTGACTCCTAAAACTTCCAGTCCAGTTACAGCAAATCTGGGTTTAAATTTATTAATTTGCTTTTCCAGGAATGACTGTCAAGAGTTGCACCTCAAATGCCTTTCACTGCTTGTTACGTGATTTTTGGGAAACTTTAAATCTTTTTAACAAAACCTTTAGAACTACAGAAAGATTTTTCTCAAAGGCACCAGGATGAAGCACCAAACCCAGAGGAGAAAAAAATTGTATTTTCCCTGGTCCATCTTACAAAAAGTAGCAAGATATTTGATATTCCAGTCATCTGCATTTTTACTAATATTAAAAATAGTTATTTATAACTATTTAATCATCATATTTGCACTTCTGAAAGGCATAATTTTAATCTTACAAGATCTTTAAAAGCATGGGTTGCTCTTGAGTGACTGAAATCTCTCACCCTGTGCTTTGAGAGGTTGGGAACACTCAGGGAATTAATTGCAACTCTGCTAAATCCTGAAGTACAGGTCTCTATCAAATACTGCCCTTCAGTGGCATTGCACCAATATCTCACAAAAAATCTGCCACACCATAAATTAGGATATAAAATTCCCATTTTATCAAAGCACATGTGGATATTTGTCTGCTTTTCCAGAGAGAAATGTTACAATTCACAAGTGTTTTCCAAAAAGGAGAAGCTGCCACTGCAGACTCAAATGTTTGGGAACAAAACCATGGGATTTTTCATGAATGAAAATTTGAAAGTTTATGGAAGTTTCCCGTTTATAAAAGGCCTCAAACACCAAGTGATGCTGAAGCAGCTGATTAACCCTGAGCTGTTCTTCAACTGATCCTGATGGAAATTAAAAATGGGAATGAGACCCATTTTTGGGAAATTAGAAATGGGAATGAGTGCAGGCAGCCCTGAGTCTGACCCCTGGGAACAACTGGGATCCATCCCCAGTGGGATGCTCGGGAAACTGGGAGCACTGGGGAGGGGTCACAAACATGGGAGTTAATTTGATTTAATTTAATCACGGAAATTTTAACCTGGAGGGAAACCAGAGCCCCGGGTGGGAACAGAAGGTGCAAACAAGGCTGGACACACCTTGGGAAGGTGATGCAATATTGAGTCACAGCCCCACTTTATGGATAATCCCTCCAATATCCACTGCCCTCAGCTTGGAAAATCCCTTTTCCTCAGACTCAGGGCAAACACCAGCAGGTTTTGCCCAGATTCGGCTTTTTTTGGGCTGAAACAGAGAAAAACATCCTTTGGGAAATGGCAGCACAATTCCAAATGAAGACAAGAGGGAAGAGCTGTTTGACACAGGAGCAGCAAACCCCTGTGGGTTTGCCAGTGCCCAAGGCCGGGGATTATCTCCTGCTGCAGAAAAGGGAGGGAAGTGGCACTGAAGGATCCCACAAAGAAAGGGAATGTGCTGGGATGGGCTCCTCCCTGCCCCGACCTTCAGCTGCTTTCAAATAATTCATTTTAATCAAACTATTGACAGCCGGGCCAGAGGGGGAAGGCAAAGCTTTCACCTTCCCAACATTGATGGAAAACATTAAACAATCCCACCAACCCCAATTGTTTGAGATTCCCATTTCCCCATTCCCCCTGTGAGAACACAAAAAAATCCACTCTGCAGCTCCAAAACAATAAAACATTTAGGAACAGGCACCAAATGTTACTATTTTGGTTTTTGAGGGTATTTTAGCCACCCCTCCCTCAGAAGTTTCACTCCAGCACGGTGGTATCGACTTCTCTGCAAGTCAGATATTTCATAAACCATTGAAAAACAGATTCCAGTGGAAATACCTTTCTGCCACCGGGCAATTAGCAAAGCTGATTCATTTGCATAACGTGTCCCTTGTCTAAACAGGGCACCTTTCTTCCTGTGAGCCCTCTGAGCCTTCAATGGTTAATTTTTTTCCAGACAGTGATCTAAACTGGCTCAACGGTTAGTATTTTAATGAGCTGTCATTTCCTGTGCTGATAAAGATTCTCACAGTATTTAAACCATCCATTTCCCCCAGGCTCCACCACCAGCAGGACCTTGCAGTGACTCAGAGGGGCTCAGCCTGAGCCTGACTCACCCCTGGGAGCTGGGGCTGCCCAGAACCTGGGTTAGGCTTAGAGAGACCTGGGGCTGCCCAGAACCTGGGTTAGGCTTAGAGAAACCTGTGACTGGCCAAAACCTGAATCTTGGGAGATGAAGCTGCTCAAAATCTGGATTAGATTTAGGGAAACCTAGGGCCTGGGACTTCCCAAACCTGTATTACCTTTAGGGAAACCTGGGGCTGTCCAAAACCTGGATTAGTTTTGGAGAAAGCTGGGGCTGCCAAAAACTTGATTCCTGGGGCTGCTGAAAATCTGGATTAAATTTAGGGAAACCTGGGGGTGAGGCTGCCCAAAACCTGAATTAGGTTTATGCTCCAGTGCCCAGGGCAGCCTGCCAATGGACAGGGCTTGGTGCTTCCCAAAGCTGGACCCAGCTCCCTTTCCAGCCAAACCTGGGCTCCCCAGCCCCTGAGGAGCAACCAGAGCCCCACCACCTTCCCCAGCCTCAGCACAGCTGAGCTGGTTTCTGTGCCCAGAGCTCTGAAGCTGCAGAAAATAAATCTGGTTTATGGTCAGGATCAACAGGAAGGTTTTGGGGTTAAAAGGCTGCTTGGCAGCTTCATTTGCTTTATGAGATGAGGAAAGGAAAGCTCCTGGTGAAGGTTACAAAGCTCAAATGGGCCCAGGTCTGACGTGGCTCCCACCTGAGCCATGCTCCAGTGCCCAGGGCAGCCTGGGAGGCTCCAGGGCTTTCTTCCTTGGGACATTGTGTTATGTTCAATCAATGCTTTCAAAATTAGGAATTGCAACATCTCTGAGCTGCCCGGCCTCAGCTCTGCTCACTGCTGCTCTTTGGAACAAAACTTCTGCTTGCTTTTTAAAGGTCCTCTTCTTTAAACTCAATTTAGGGAAAAAACCCTTGCTTATTCAGAGTTAAATCCTTCAAGCCTTTTGCAAATAAACTCTTCTAATTCTGTTGTGATCCACTGGAAGGCTTTCAACACCAGAGCTCCTCAAATTTCAGCCACATCTGTGTCCCTTTCAGGGCACTGAAGGCATTTTTGTTGTGCCCAGGGCACATCCCCCAGGTTCCTGATGGAGCTGTGGCAGGAAGGTTGTTGAGTTTTGAACCAGCAATGTCAGGGGTATTGGTCTAACCTTCCAAAATTCCTCTCAGGAGGTTGTGAAGTCACTGCCCAGCTCTTCCCACCCCAGGACAAGATTTCTGCTTGTCCCTTTATCCCTTCTTGCCTTGTGTTCTACAGAAATAACCTCAACCTGGATTGTAAATAATTTTTGACTAAAAAAACCCCAACAATCTTTAAGCAAACTTTCCAGTTACCTCAGTCACCATGATCTCATTTGTGCTTTTTTGGTGAAAGGAACACCACGCTCCCTTTACCAGCATCAACTGAGATTAAGTTGTAAGCAAAGAATTATGGCACAAGAAACAGCAGCAAACTGGTTTGTCCAGGCAATGCTTCCAGTACCTGTGACCAAAAAACTGCTTTTCTTTCAGCTTTGCAATCACTCCCACTGCCCTGCAGAGCTGGGAAGGGTGGAAAGCTGTTCCACAAAACCCACTGGGTTAAGGACACCTCAGGAGCACTGATATTTTGGGGTGGATTTCCCAGAGTTTTGTTGCATTCTCAGAGGTGACACCCACAGAATGAAGCAAGGGGCTTAAAAATCGAAGTAGCAAAATTTCACTGGCTTCTGTTTTAGCTCCACATCTGTTTATTCACTCAGTAATTAACTGAATAGATGAGTCTTAAGGTTAGGAAACAGATTAAACAGATTAAAATCAGCATCAGAGAGGCTGTGGCTGCCCCAGGCCAGGCTGGACAGGGCTTGGAGCAGCCTGGGGTAGTGGAAGGTGTGGGATGGGGCTGGATGAGCTTTAGGATCCCTCCCAACCCAAACCATTCTGGGATTCTGATTTACAGGTAGGAATTCCCTGCTTTTGCTGTAGGATGCAGCCCTGGACCTGAGCACCTCTTGCAGGAACAATCCCAGACACTGCAGCCCAGGAGCTCATCCTTAACCACAGCCAGAGGGAATCTCTGCCTGCAGAGTGGGATTTCTCCCTAAAAAAATGTAGATTATCTTTTTCTTTCTGACCATTTCCCACCAGAATGGATGGTCACAGTTTAGTGGATGCTGTGGGCTTTGAGAACTGCTTCTCCAGTGGCTTTCTGGGAATCCTTAATCCACATTTAAAACTGCCACTTCCCAGAAAACATCATCCTGCTCTGAAGCACTTTGCACAGAGTGATTTCACACCCAGCCCTGCAGCTGCAGGTAAAAAACAGGAATGGAAAGACTGAGGAGCCAAAAAACCTCCACAACACACACAATAATTAAATATTTCAATAAAATCAGCATTAAAGTCTTGCTGAAGTGACAGAACATGGAACCCCTCCAGAGCATCTTCCCTCAGCAAAGCTCAGGAAGGATCCTCTCCCAGCACTGAGGCACCAACAAAACAGCTCAGGGCAGGGACTGGTGGAACAGGTTGGTAATTCCCAGTCCCAGAGAGTTCCAGCACCTCTGGAAATCCTCCTCAGCTTGGATTTCCACCTCACACCAACTCCATTTCTCCAACCCACTCATCTCCCTCATTCCCAACAAGGTTTGCTGCCACCACTCACCCTCTGTCCTGCTTTTGTTCTCCAGCTGCCACCAAAAAATTCTACAAAAGTTTAAAATTCTCTGTAAACAGCTTCTTAATTTCCTGCCACATTTTCTTTTCCGTTTCCTTTTTTATTTAATTAATAGAAAAAGTATTTTATGATCTGTTTGTAATTGAGACCTAGACAAAACTGTAAAATCAAATTACATGATATTAAAGCAGCCTGGTTATGGCAGGCTCAGTGAGGGACCCAGCAGTCTCCAGTGACAATAAAAAGCAAGGTCTGCACATGAATCAGTTTTGCTTTTTGGCTAAAAATCACATAATTGTCAAGAAATTCTCCCTGGCTTATAAAATCAGATATTCTCAGACTTTTATCTCACAACTTAATCTTCTGTCTAGGTTCCATTTATCGTGGCTATCAATATGTTCATTATTTTCAGGTATTGTGCTCAGATACTTCCTATTGTTTAAGAGCAACAGCCCAGACAAAGAAAGTCTAAAAGTCATTGTGGTGGATAGAATTTGATGAAAATAAAGTTACTGACCATTAAACAGAGCTGTGTTTTAATTCAATAATAGGGCTTTTAGAGCAAGGTATTGTTTAACATGTTTGAGGCTCCCCTCTAACAGAAATTGATGAGGTAATGCTGGAGACAGCTTGAGAAAAGTCAAGGATACCAGGACATTCCAAAAATCTCACTGTCTCCCAGGAACATTTTTTAACTCTGACATCAACCCTCCAATAAAACCCGAATCCAGCAGGGCTCCTGTGAATGCATTTGAAGTAATTCAATGCAAAATTATCTCCAAGACAGATGAAGTAGGAAAAATCTACTGGGTTTGGCTCAAAGCATCCACAGGAGAGTAAATCCTTGGAAATGTACCTGAGCTAGGGGCAGATCAAACTGTCTGGAGTGATTGATGCTGAGAAAAGCTCAGGATGCTTAAAGGAAACCACATTTCTCTCTCTCTCTCCCTTTTGTAAAATAATGTTCACAGCAACAAATTAATTTTGAGTTTTGGTACAAAGCAGATGCTCCAGCAGAAGATCAGGAATAATAAAGCCAGGATTTGTTTCATCAGTGAAATGCCCTGCAAGGTTCTCCTGATATTCCTTTTCTTTGTACACCATCCCTGCCTGGAGTTTTGTTTTAAAAGGAATTATTTCCAGACATTGCTCCCCTGAAACTTTTCTTGAGAAGTCTGGCTTTCATGTGAAAATAGTTATTACACTTTGGGAAGTAAAATATCCATTTACCCCAGAGAAGAAACCTTGGAAAAGCAGGAACACCTCAGAATTTATTTTATGGATCACACTAGACTGGACTAATTTTAGTTCTAAAAAAAAAAACAAACCTAAACCAAACCTTCTCAAAATCTGGGCACTTTATCCATTTCTACCAAATTTAACAGAATGGAGATCAAACTCTACACACCAAATTTCTCATTCTGATGTTTTATGAGAGATTTGATGTTGTAAATGTGTAAGCTACTTTCAGTTAAGGAAGATGGTTTTTGTCATCCTAGAACACTACATAAAATCTCAGGTTTTTAGTATGGAATCACAGAATTCCATGATTTATTTCTATAAATATAATTTTCTTTAACGTTCTCTTTTTTTTTTTTTTTATTTTTTTTTTTTTTTTTTTTTTTTTTTTTTTTTTTTTTCTTTTTTTTTTTCTTTTTTCTATAGGATCCCACTACAGCACTGCAGAAAACCCAGGGCAAACATGCCATCTGCAGCTTTAAATGCAGGAATCTGTGAGTGGAAGAGCTGGATCCTGGTTTGGGGTGAAGGTTCAGTGCTGAACCCACAACCCTGAGCCTCAGGGCCAGCAAATTCCTCCAAGGACTGGGGGAAGGAGCTGCAAGTGAGACCCAAACCCTGTGTGGGGCAAAACCTGGAACAAAGCACCACCTCAGCCCATCTGAGCTGCCTCCTGCAGTACTTTTCCACTGAATGGGTGCAGGTATTAATTACTGTGCTGGGGAATTACTCACCCGATGAGGGCCACCATCTGCTCCACGATGTGTTTGCTGAAGGTGATAATAACGAAGAGTTTCTGGAGGAAGGAAAAGAGCAGTCACAGAGAGCCTGGAGCCCAGGGGGAGCACAGACCATGGGGGACACTCTGTGCTCTTTCCCAGGCAGCTCCTACCCTGCTTTGCCTCCTCTCCTCTTTATTTTTTCAATATTCTCCTCAAAAAAAAAAAAAAGAGCAGGAGAGAGAAAAGCTGTTTGTTTTCTGCCTCTGTTTCCTCCCAGTTTGCATTTCTTGCCGTGTTTTTGTAGCCTGGTGCTGCCCATTCTCATCCTCCCCAAACTCCCATTCCCAGAAGCTCGAGGTTGCCTGACTCTGTCAACAAGGTTTGAGGGGAAAAACAGCCAGAGAAATTCACAGCCCCTCACACAAACACAAAAAATAATGGGTTTTAGTCCCCTGATTCAGACAGAAACAACAAAAAACTCAGTGAAGAAGAACCTCTGGGCACCTGTGAGACTGTGATAAAACAGAATAATCACAGTCCTAAACCCTAATCCAAAATGTATCCAAAAACTCTTCATAAAAACAACTTATCAGAGTAATATAAAATATGAAAATCTAACCTAGTAAGTTTTACCCCTAAATAAATACCAAACATGTACCCATGAAGCTATAATTCCAAATATAGTACTTAATAATATTAAAAACTATTAAACATATTAAAAAACAAAAACCTTCAAAGACAATTTCAACCTTACCATAAAAAAGTCCATGATTTATCTGATATAATTTTACAAAACAGTATAACTCCTAATTTCCTATTAACCACAAAATCATTAACACTAGTTGCTGTTCTTATGCAAATCAGAATGAAAAAATCAAATGAAATTGAGATAATTTTAATAAGGAAGTAATATAAAAGGAGCCCTGGGATGGCCACTGCACCAGTCACTCACTTCCTGTCTGAACATTGCATTAAAAGCCTTTTCCATGACTCCCACATTTCCTAAATTCCACGTCCAGCCAGATCACTCCCAAAAATCAAGGCTGTTGCACAAGGGTGTGCTTGAAAAAGAGAATTCTAAAAGCTGAGCCCCTTACAAAATCAGATGATTTACCAACTGTACAAGGCACTGGGAAATGTTTTTTCACTTACATGTGATCTGAGTGTGGAGCACTATAAATTACACAGCAAACACTGTGGTAGCTGAACAAGAGAATTAAAATAATAAAAGGAATATTGATCTAATATTATTTCACTTTTCTATGCTGCCAGAACACATTTTAGCAACACACGGATTTAAAAGCAGCAGAAAATTCAGGTAATACAAAAATAAGTGTGGAGAAAAAGCTGTCCTATCCCAGGAAATGAAAGAATTTCCAAATCTATTATTTTCTGTTTAAGCACTGGGGAAAATAAAATAACCATTTAAAAAACGATGGCAAGGAAAAAAGGCTTGTGTTTAGGGCAAAATAAAGATTTTAAAGCAGCTTGATGAGGCTGTAACACAAATTAATTTATACTAAAAGCTTCTGCTATTTTGATGGGAGTCACAGCAGAGATTTCCAAACAACAGAGGCACAGGCACTGCAAAAACCCAAACTCAGCTGAAAACATCCCAAACACAGCGACGTAGTTCATGATACAGCCCTGACCACACCAGAAAATCCTCTGGGGAATCAAAACTTCATCTCTCCTTGGACCAGGGTGACGCATTTCCAAGCAAAATTCCACATTTTGTGAAAACAACTGGATTGTCAAACTCAGCACATCTGGCACGGCCCTGGGCGAGCAGGAAAAGCGGGGCCCACCAAAGCCAGGCCTTTCCCAAATGACCTGAAACACCCAAAAATCGCTGCCTCGGCTCCAAAACTGCGGCAAATCCGCCCAGGCTGGGCCGGCCCAGCCCCCCCAGGGCTCAGTGGGGTTTTCTCACTCAGCTAAAAAGGGCATTTCAAAGTGCAAATGAGTGTTTGTTACCAAAAAGGCGAGTTCAGTGTGAGTGGGAGCCCTGGCAGTCTGGTAAAGGCCTAGGTAAATAGCTTGGCTAACCACCAATTTCCTGAGCCGGTCAGCAGCTATAAATTACTCACTTGCCTCCGTTTGGAGCAGCCCAGCAGCTCCTTTATTGTAAATCCCTCGCACCAAATTAATTTCCATTACTTCAGGTCGGGCAAGGAGACTCCAGGATTCATTCCCAAGTAACCCAGTGGAACAGGCAGGGGAAGAATTAAAGGTTTTACCTCTCCCCAGCCCCGAGGGAGGGGCAGCACTTGCCTGGATGTGCATTTTAATCACGGCTTTTCCAATCAGGGTTGCACCGAAGAAGGTCCAGAAGGGAACCAGAAAGTGGCCACAAGTTATCCCAGCCAGGTCAAACAGGGGGTTTGGGATCTGTGGAGTGCAAGGAAAAGAGGTTCATGAATTGCAGCACACATTGGATGGACAGGAACACGACAGACTTTGGAATTTTGAATAATGAACTGTTTCCCCTTCTCCCAGCTTGATCCAAAACTCTCGTGTCTTAATAATTACAAGAATGGTGATGTCGCACCACATAACTTAGGTCTCTGGGATTCAGCTAGACAATGTCCCAGACAATTCCATTCTCATGGTCCCTCCTTACCCCTGGATCCTGAAAAAAGACAGTGAAAAGTTTTCTGTGTGAAATGCACAGAAACCACAGCAAAGCCATTTTGAGTGATTTATCAAATTTTCTCTCTGACAAGCACATCACTCTTGGAAGCCAGTGTTCCAACTGATCCCCAGTGATTTCCAGCTGAGAAACTACATTAGAAACTGGCATTTATAGTCACATGTATCCAGTTTAAAAGCACTGATTAGATTTTATTAAGCATATGCATTTCATTTAGAATTAAAAGAATTTTTTATTATTATTAAACTGCTGGCCTGACTTTTGGTATTGTGATACTATCTGTAAAAACATTTTTGAAATGAAACCAAGAAAATATCTGAATTCCAACCTTTCCCTCTCAGCCTGGAGCACAGGGGCAGTGTCTGAGCAGGGTCACTTCCCTGTGTGGAACTGGGGTGACCCAACTGCAGCACTGCTGGTGTTTTGTGACATAAATAAAGACTGCAGATTGGGAAAGAATAAAGGACACTTTGCCACGGTGAGAAAGAGTTGGACTGGGCTGGTGGAGAGCAGCAATTCAGATTTATGAGCAGCCACAACAGCACCTGCAGAGGCAGAAATGTGAGGTGGGCTCTAATCACGGCCCGGAACGGTCCCTGAGCAGGCTCCACCTCGGCTGCAGCAGCTCCTTCCCTACCTGGGACAGCTGCTCTGGCCACAGGAGCTGGTAAATTATTGACTCCACAGCATTTTGCTCCTGGCAGCCAAGGCTGCTCCAGGTCTCCAGAGGGTTGCTGGCTGGTTGGGCTGAGGGTTTTTTGTCGCTTCACGGGAGGTTTTAATCCCTGCAGCGAGTTTGGGGCAGGGGTGCTGCGGGTGCCTCTGAGCACACCACGGGCAGAAGTTACTCAGCACCTCCCCAGGAGGGTGTCTGAGCAGCCAGAGAGGTTTTCTCTGTGCTGGTTACTGAAAGTTGCCAAAAAAAACCCCCCATAAAGACAAGAGGGCAAATTCTCACAAGTCACAGTGAGGAACTTCAGGGCTGATTCTTGCTTTGTTCCTTCCCCAGAGCTGCCTTTATATAGAAATAAACTCCAGACAATCCTGACTTCCTTATTGCCACTAAACAACACGACAGCCAGTTGACTTCACTGGATAAACTTGCAGACTTTTCATTTCCATTTGATGATGTTTTCATGCAGCATTTAGAAGCCACCACTTGAGAGACAAGGACCCACAGCTGGGACAGTCGTTACCACTTCACCAGCAAGTTCCCCACTCATAAAAAACACATCAAATAAAACTCTGCCTAAAATCCTGAAGTAAGATCACAATTATGACGGAGGCAAGCAGAGGAGACACCTGGAAGAGCACAGAGAAGCCAGAGAAGCCCTGAACCAGAGCCCTGGGGCTCGTAGGGGCACAGCCAAATGCAAGGAGCACATGTGGGGGGCTGCTTTCCTCACCCAGAGGTGCCAGGCAAAGGGACAGCTCAGCATCCCTGCTTTCCCAGTGCCTCTGGAACCTTTCACCTCTCCCTTTCTGCTGCAGTTGTTGTGTGAGCACATTTACAAAACCCCCAGGTGTGTCCTGGGGGCTCCTCCTCATCCCTCCCCCAGCCCAGCTGCAGCTCAGGGCCCCAGCAAGGCCTGGGCAGCAGAATGGGGAAGAAGTTCAGCAAATGTTTAAGTATTTACTGAGCAGTAAACCCTGGGGTGTTTACAGCCTCTCCTGTTTACCAACTCCTTCCTCCTGCTCTTCATTCCTCCACCTTGCCCTGTCACTCATCCCTGGCACCTCCAGGCTGTGGTGATGACAAAGACAGGGAATAGCTGGGGCAGGGATGTCCCCCAGGACACTGAGACAGAGCAGGAGCAGCTCCTGAGAGCTCCCAGGCTGGGAGGATCTCAGGAGCAGCTTGTAGGCTATGACTGCACTCTGAACAATGGGACATTTCACAGGATTAGTGAGCAGGAGCTTTATGTCAGCAGCTCTAACCAGATCAATTCTAACATAGGTTACCTATATTTAAGCAAGCACTGTGTCATCTTTACAGTTTAGAAAACAAGGAGACGCTGGATAAGCGTGGAGTGAAAAGCTCAGCAGCTGGGTAATGCTGTGGTTATTCCAGAAAGAATGGGATTGGAGGGTCCCACACTTCTCCCCTTCTCTGCAATCAGTTAGTGTGGGGGATGAAGAACAAGGCACACCATTCCTACCAGTTCCACAGAGAGATTTAAACCTCCAAGTTGTTAAAAAATTCTGATAGAAGAGCATTATCCTACTCAAAAACTAAAACAGCATCACTGGAGATGCTCCTTTCACCTCTTGATTAAAAAAGCAGTTTGTAGCTCCACAGCCACGACTGAGATCTGCTTCCTTTTTCTGCCCTCCCTGTTTCCTAAGGACCCAAAGAGCAGATTTGGGAGCACTGGAATGGATGGACACCCTAACCAGGATTTCTGCAGGTGGTTTTCCACTCTCCAATCCACGCACACCTCTGGATTTGAGGATGTCAAGTACACAAGATACAATACATGAACACCTAAAGAAATCATAACACAATTCCAGCAGATTTTCTTTCCCTGAGCACTACAGACATCACAGAAACTGCAAACAAAAATGAATTCCATGGCAGAACATCCAAACTGCAGTTTTTGCCCCTAAATCCCCCTGTTGCTGGGAAAAACTCACCGAGGCACAGGCCAGGATCCCAAAGAACCCAACCTTCTGCACCAGGTTCTGCACAGCCAGTTTAGCCCGGGAAGCAAAGTCCTGCAGACAAGAAAACAAAGTTATTAATCAGGAAAACCCCACCTGGACAGAGCTCAGAACGTGTGTGACATCCAGGATTTCCTAGCTAGGAACTGGGAGAAATTTTAAACCAAAAAGGCCAGTCTGAAACCCTGAGTTTAGAGGGACAATTGTGGAGCTCGGGGTGGAAATCTGACCACCCACATGCACTGAGTTTTGTTTTTCCAAACCCTGCAAAGTGGCACTAAGCTCCCACTGCTATGGAAACAGGTTTTCCAGTATTTATTTCCCCATATCTTTGGAATGCCAGTGCTGCTTATACCTTATTCCTTAAACAAGCAGAGCGAATTAATTCCTCCAATGCCGTTTCCAGTGCTAAAAAGGTATTTTCTGACAACAGAAAGAGCACAATAATCCCATTATATCCTTAGATCTGTTCTCCCAAACCCAGGATCTCAATCAAAATAACCAATTTCAGGTCTTGCCTACAACAGACTTGTAAAATCCATTAAAATCCAGAAAGTGAAGCCTAAACTACTTTAAAAGCAGGGAAGGTGCAGCCCCTGTGACTGGAGCTGCTCTGTACAAAGCTGCCTCCTTTGATTTTGTGATCAGACCTCACTACTGAGGCTCAAAATTTGCCAAACACCCAGGAAACCCCTTAAAAAGCAAAAATAAAGATTCTCACAAGCAGTTTGTTTGAATGTGAGAAGGCAATTTACAGGAGATAAAATTCTTTTGAAGCAAAACTGTCCAGAAAAATAAAAGCAAGGTCAGTGCTCCCTGCTCAGGCTTGGCCAATGCAGTTCCAAAGCTGGGAATCCTTGGGAATAGCAAACATTAAAAAATAATTATCCATTCCTTTTTAAAAACCTACAAACAAGCAATAAAATTCTGATTTTCCAGGAGCAATGCAATAAATTACACAAGGAAATGACTTAAATCAATATTTAATGATATTCTAAATTCCACCCTTTACTACTGAATGGGAGAATTTAGAATATCATTAATTATTGATTAAAGCAACTGTAGGGTAATCCAGAAAAATTACCTTTATGCAATTTTAACTTTCTTAAAGTTCTGTTGAAACCTTAAATACTACACACCAACGCAAGAAAACTACAATCATTTGACAATGTTCTTGCATATTACTTAAATTTTGAGCTGTAGAATTGACAAAATTTTCTATGGCAGATTAAAAAAATAATAAATCTGTGATGAGACAATTTGCTTCTTTTTGCAACCCTTTTATAAGTAGCAACTTGTGTCCATTACTGTGCTTTCCAACAGTTAAATTCTCAAGTTAAAAATTAAAACAAAACAAAAACCAATTATTACTCTAGTCAGAACAATTCTATTTATGGTATTTAATGTCTGGAAAAATAACTCAAATTAAAGCTGAAAGAAAAATGCCAAAGAAATGAGATTTCCTAAATCTTACAGTGGGATATTTTTAACCATAGGGAAATGTAAAGACCCTCTAGAATATCCTATAAGGGTGAATTTGCACATTTTGACCAGGAGTTACACCTTGGGCTGGTGATTACAACATGCAAGAGATCAAATATTCACTCTTTTAATGATAATTTTCCCTGGTCTTTTCCCACTGGACTCACGGGATTCCCACAGAACACGAGGGATTAAACCTCCCAGTGAGGCTGACACCAAACCCTTGAGCTTACTCAGGTAGGAAACAATCTGGAAACTAAAATTAATTTTTTCATGGGTTTTTTGTTTTTTTTCTTTATATATATATTAGCGAATTTTGTCACAGATTGTTCTAAACAACAAAACACAACAATTTACAGACGGCCAAGCCCAAAACTCTTGCGACATCAGGGCAGTTCCTGCTCCAACCCCAATTCCCTCGTGGTTGTTTCCAAAGAAACAGAACCCAAAAAGGGGATCCCAGATCCAGTGGATTTGGGATGGAGGGAATAAAATCCCCAGGATTTTCCCCAAGGAAAACAACAGCTCTCCCAATTCCCCAGCCAAGGACGAGTGAAAATCACTCTTCAAGATTAGAATTAATTTAACACCAAAAAGTGCTAAACCAGATTTTGTCCTTGGGAAAGGCATCCTGAAATCATTCCCTCCTCAGGGATTGCTGGCCTCAGTGGGACCAGGACATTTTCAGTTCCTATTTTCTCCCCCACTTTCCAAAGCTCATGGGGTTGGAGCAATATTTTCACTTTTATAAGCCAATAAATATTTTTTCCTCACAGCTCCATAAATCTGATGGCAAAGTATCTTTAAAATAAAACACTCCAAGACAATTATTCAAATGGCTCCATGATTTATTTGCATGGAAGTTGTTTCTATTCTGATTTTAATTTATTCCCCCATTATCTTTTACTGTGTTGCTAATGCACTGTTGTATTTATTTTCACAAGCTGGAGTTGGAAATAAACTCTCTAGCAAATGACCTGTAAACTAATATTTGCAGCACAGCTGCTTTAATATGTTATTATAATTATATATAAATTAACTGTATTAGGGTAAAGCACAGTGCACCATTTTTAACCAAATTTCCTAAAAAGAACCAGCTTCCCTCACCCACATTTCTCAACTGCTGCAAAATTCAAGGCTGCCTTGAAATGAGTATTTCCCCTCCAGCTAAAAACATATAAAACATTAAAAACCTAATAATGAAGGTCTTTAAAAAAAGTTTAACAAGTCTGCCTCAAAACAGCCCCACACCAAAACCAATGTTGGAGCAATTTTTCTCACCTTATTAATTCATAACTTTATATTTTCAAGTTATTACTCAGTTTGTTCCCTTGTTAAGTTTTGGTTTTACATTGTCTATCATAAACTACTTCATGGAAAGTAAATTTTAAATTCTAAAAATTTCACTCAAGAACTTGTCATTTGTCTTCCTTTTTTCCAATTTTCTAAATAAGCCCAAAGACAAATTAAAGATTTTTTAACCTATTTTCCATTATAATCTCAGCTCAGAATATTCTATTTTCCGAGTAATCTCGGCTATGAATAATTTGCAGGGTAATAAACCTACCAGGGTTGCAACAAAATTATTAATTCCAGCCTCAACATTTACTCTGTGAAAACAAGTTCAGAACTATTTCTTTTTGGTTCCTTCCTTAAATTTTGTTTGACAAATCTTTGTGACATCTGCAACAATAAAAAAGCCTTAAAAGTTTCATTTCTCTGAGAATACAATCCCCAGTTTCACAACTTTTACCTATTTCACAACAGAATTGTTTTTTTCTTTTCTAAAGCCTGCACGGGGAACAATCTTTTCTCTATTTTTTAAAGCATTTGAAATAAAAGAAAATAACTTTTATAGCTTACTGCTTTAAAAAATAGTATTTTTTTTATATATATATATATATATTTGAAAAAAGATAAGCTACTTACAGGCAAACCATTTTCCCCCCAAATTAAAGTTTCTAGACTGGACCGGGCTCTCAGCTAATTGTGATTCATTCTTTATAACATTTCAGGATGCTTTAGCTCACTGTGTCCCTTTCAAAGATGATTTATTTTTTGGGGTTTGGAAATAGATTTCCTGTGAGTGCCACAGTGCAGGCAGAGGAAGGTTCAATGATTAAACATGACTTCATTGGGTTAATCATCAGATCCCAAGAACTGGGCTGGAACAAAAGGCATGGAAAGGTCAGGGATGATTCCCCAGGCCCAGCTGGCAGCTCAGGGTGGGGGGAATTCTCCTGGATCTGCTCAGCCTCAGGAAAAGGAGATTTTTCATCATTTGATCGACCCCAGTGGCTCCCTAGGACAAAAAAACCCTCCCAAATTTCCAAATTTAAAGGGATGGTAAAGAGAGTTTATGTGTTCTGCCACAGTGTTTCTGCTTTAACTGGGCTCTGTGTAAATATGGACCTTTTATCCCTGAAAAGTCCTTCTTGAAAGAAAGAATGGACAACCTTTTCTAAGTTACAAAATTTTGTTCCATCCCTCTGTTTTATTTGGTTTCCATTTTTAATTCAATCTCCCTCTTCTTTCTCCTTTCACTGTAAAGTTGCTGAGCCCCTCTGAATGTGAGGGAAGATTTAACTAACAAGCTCAAGGAAAAAAATAATTTTAAAAAATAATTTTTTCCTCTTTTCCCTCTTCAATTAATTTCAATTAATTATTCCCACTGAAATTGTGAAGCCTCTTTTTCCTTACTCTGCAACAGCAGAGAAGGTTGATGGATCCATAGGAGTATCCAAGGTATCTGGAAGTATCCAAGGAGCTCTGAATAATCAGAGTTGGACTGAATCCCACAGAAAAAACCTGTAACACTTCCCCACTCTGTTCTCTGAAGCCTGCACAGATTATGCAATGTGACAGTTCATTTTCTAATGTGACAGTTCATTTTCTAACAGTTGCAATCAGATTTTAGGAGCACTGAGAAACCAACGGCTCCCATCACATCCCAGCTCAGTCTCTGAAAAACATGATCCAGATTCCAGGGATTTGAGGCCTGGAAAAACTTCTCTCCCATTTCTTTTCTGCTGTAAATACCTCAAGAATTTTACAGATATATTGGTAATGTGGGCAGATTTAACACAAAGATGGAGTAAATACCAAGTTCATGGTGTGCATTCCCTGCTCGTGAGGTCACACAGGGCCCTAGGCTGGGATCAGGGATGTTTTAATGCCATGGATATTCCTCACCTGGCAGATGGTGGCCTGGAGAAGTTAAAAATATCTTCTAGAAGGCCTGGAAGAGGCTACACAAGATTTGTGACTCTGACAGAAAACAGGAACCTGAATGAACATTTAAAAATTTAAAGGACATAAAGAGAGATCTGAATGTGTTGCACCTTGGTGGTTCTCCAGGAGAACTTTGGAGCTGCTGGAGAGAGAGAAATTCATCCTCCTCCAGATTCCGCAGGCCAAACTTGTGTGTGATGGAGTGGATAATCCACCAAGATTTGAGCATTATTTTTATTACTGTTATATCTAAAAAGTTTAATTATGTAATCATTTCAAGAGGAGAACAATTTTTTTTCCCCAAAGATTGAAGACTGTGTATGAAGCTACCACTTAGATCACCAAAATTATAGATTCCTTAACATTTAAAGAGCTGCCTACAAAGACAGTGCCCCTCTTTATGTAAAAATCCCAGTTATGTTGAAAATGAGCTGCACAGTATTTTGTTTCTTCTGGCTTTCGGTTACAACACAATGGAATCAAACACAACTTATGGGAGAATGACCATCTGTGGTCAGGCAATGGATTCCAGGGTTTCAGAGCACTGGGAGGAATTATTAACTCCTTGGAATAAAGCACTGACTGCAGAGGAGCAAAGAAGTCACAGAGGTACCTAAGGCTGGGAGGTCTCAATACATCCCTGCAAATGGATCAGCTCTCACCGACCAAAAACCACTTCCCAACCCTCCCCAAAACATCAAAGGCAACAAATCCCATGAGTAAATTACAAGCAGGAATATTGTGATAGGAGCTCATGGATCCTTGTTCCAGCTTTCTCCTAAATTCTTCCCGTTCAATGCAAAGGGGCAAACTAAAAGGGGATATTTCCATTTGATGCCTGGAGGGCAGAGGGTGTGAGGGGTAAGGTTTAAACTTCCTTATCACCCAAAAACTTAGGGAAGAAAGGTCCTGTCTGGGAAATTAGACCCCCCAAAAGGAGAAGCTGGGAAAAGTTTTCAAGGATTATTGAAAGCAGTGGTGGGATGGTGGCAGAACTAAGCAAGCACTGTTTGAGGAAAGAAAGGGATTCACACACAACAGGCATAGGACAGACATTCCCAATTTTAAGTAAGTTTCACTTCGTGAAAAGTCTGGGTTTTCTAAGACATTAAATTCTGGAAAAGGAATTGGGTAATCATGGAAAAGTTGCATGAGAAAAGGACATCGATGTTGAACATGAAAACAGTTTTAAAAAGTACAAGATGAAGGCAACCAAACAGCAATAAAACAGCTTTGGCTTCTCCAGAGAACTGTGGAAAAAAGAGAGCAGCACCCACAAAGCCTCATTAAACACTCTGTGCTGGAGATCTGAGGGCTTGGAAGTGGTAAGACTTCAATATTCAGAATATTTGTAGGCAAGGATGAACAACATTAGATATTACAGACAAATCACAAGCCAGTAAGAAATTAAATCCACAGGTGGATTCTTCTGGCCATTCTGAGGACGAGAATGCTGGACACAGATTGTGAGGGATTTATTCCCACATCTGTTTGTCTTCAAACTCCTGAGGTTGGTTGCATGTTAAGGGTAAGGGGTGATGCTGCAATCCAGAGATAATCAGGAGGATGCTCATCTTTGGGACTTCATAAATTCAGACATGAGTAACTATAATTAGTTCTTGAGTCAGAAAACCTAAAGTTTTTCTACAGAAAATACAATTAAGCCCATTGTCCTCTTATCAGATTTTGAAAGTGATGGTAGAAAAGACAGACAAAAGAAGTCACAGAGCTGAATCCTTTACAAGTCCTGTGGGAGCAGAGACAACAGAGTGAAGTGTCCATTCCAACAGCAGGCTTGGCTTTTTTCTCATCTTATTTTAGCCTGTCTTGGAGTAAAAGTGTGAAACTTCCAAATTAGGGGTCCATTTTACGGTAAATAAGATCTCCCCATTAACAGAAGCAGGAATGAAGTCAACCAGCTCTGGATCAGTCCATTAGTTCCACTGGGAATTTCCAGGTATTTTCTTCATTTCATTAACCATCCGTATCATGGTAGGAACTTTTTATTTCCCTCCCTTCTCCCTCCCTCCTCTCGAGGGAAGAACCAGAAAATGTTTCTTTATAATGAACTCCATCTCAGGAGCTTTAATTTCAAGATTTCAGCCTGCTAAAATCCACACTCAAGTTCAGAGGGGAAATACCAAAAGGAACACGGATTATAAGGCTCAGTGAGCTCTATAACTCAAATTTAATGCCAGCTTTTTCCACAACTAGAACTGAAACCCCCAGACTTCCACACAAAAAGTCTTTTTGCTTCATACACCATAAGAATAAAGAAATTTTGTAAAGAATGAGACACAATTAAAGGAAACAGCCTAAAGGAAGAGGAAGGAGCATGTCCTTTCAGCCTTATCAGATGTGTCCTGCAGAGCTGTAGCCCCTTTAACCACATCCCCTGCCCCCACTGCTCCTCAGAGCAGCAACGTGTCCACTTTGACACTCTGCAGCTTTCCAGCCCTGCCCAAAAACATGAAATAAACCCATTTCTTTCCTTGCTGAACAACCACTTTCTATTCACATCTCGCAGGAGACCTGGCAGAGCAGATCCTGCAGCCCATTTTCAGGGAAGGGAGCTGTCAGTGGGAATGTCAGCAGCTCTGGAGATTTCCCAGGGAGGCGGTGCAGCCTCCAGCCCTGGAGGGCTCCAGGACCAGCCCAGACAATGCCCTGAGGAACCTGAGCTGGATTAGAAAAAAAAAAAAAGTTGGACTAGAAACTGCCTCAGGTCCCTCTCAAGGTGAATTTTTTCTGTGATTCCATGACAAGATACTACAGCCACAGGCAGGGAGGTGAGTGGAGTAAAGGAACATCCCAGCACTCCCAAAAACTCCACTGCAGCTGCTCATCTATCTCGAAGCTACAACTGCAATCACTTATTGTGGCCACAGATCTGCCAAGTCCAGAATATTGTTAATTTTTAAAAATCCATTCCAAAGAATCAAGCCCTATATTGAGGTGGTTTAAGATCCAGGAATTTTTGATAACCAGTAATGAAGGAATTTTTGATAACCAGTCATGAAAATTGACATTTTCAATTTCTAACAAACCTGAGAACTCAAAGCCATCAGCACTAAAAAAGATACTGTTTCTCCACACGGGACTTAGACATAAGTTAAGGATTAAAATAGAATGGATGTGAGGAACTTCTGAGACAGCTGACAAAGCCTTCAGCACACACAAACCTTCCCTCTCAGCCCAGATGTGCAAGCTCTCCCCTGTTCTCCCTGCAAGGGACAGAGGTTCCCAGACAGCTCAGAGAAGTGGGCTGCATACCAGACTCTTGTACAACACAGATATTTAAACATTGTCTGGAGCAGGGGGGAAAAAAAGCAGCCACTTTCTTGATTATGATACTAATAATGAATTTCTATCAGTTACTGAAAGATGTCTTTAAAAAAATATCTAAAACAGCTTTTCTGAACCAGCTTTTGATAATGTCTTGGTCTTTCTCAGAATGTTGAGGAGTGAAATATCAAGTATTTAGGGACAAATTTTCCCCTTAGAAAGTTGTGTTGAGTATTCCCAACACAGAGAGAACAGGACATGAAAATCCAATGGCAGAATTCAACCATCTGCTTCTCCACAACTCCTGTGCAAACAGAGCTTCCAGCATTTCCAGTACACTTGGTGACATTATTTCTCATTTTTGCTGCAAAGTGAGAAATTTTTTACTGTGAAAATCCTCCTGACCTACTGTCGAGCAAAAATGTTGCAAAGTAACCCAGGTTTCCTCACTGCCTGGGTGATTTCTGATTTATGTACTTACACACTGAACACTGAAATAATTTTTTAAGGAAGAGACACAAAGAGCCCTTCAAAGCAGAACTCAAAAAGTCATCTCCAGTCACCATTAGTAATTAGTGCAATGCTCTGTGCTGTTTTTTCCTTATCTGTGGGCAGGTGTGCAAATAAATAGAACAATGTGGGCACGTTCTCCTGCCAGTGCCCAAAGAAATAAAACCAGGAGGTGCTTTACACATTCCTTACTCACAGCTCTCATTGTGTGCCCTCTGCCTGTTTTAACTCTTTGCTACCTCTTTTCTCAGGAAGTGCTGGAGATCAAGTTCCTTTATTTAAAGCTGTCATTGACTCATTCCAAAACTTATTTTGAAGTGGGTAATTTTGGAGAACAGTTCAAAACTGAGCTGTTACTCAGTGTATCCACTGCTTGTTAAATGGTCTGTGAAAACACACTGTCACTGTGCCACCTCACTCCCCAGCACTCGTGGGGAGTTTCTGAAGTGCAGCTTCGAGGTTTGATCAGTTCTGAATTTCTCTTTAATTACAGGCCACCAGAAAAGAGGGAAGAAACCTCCCCTACAGCTATGAACAAACACAGGCATCAAACTTGAGGAATGCAGGGTGTGAGGAGCAGCCTCCTGGTGACCACCCACAGCAGCAGCCTCCTCGTGCAGCACAATTAATAACGAGAGGAAGCTGATGAGGAAAGGGAAGACTGAGCAAGAGAAAGGATGAGTAGAATTTGATGTTCAGTTCAAACAAGCGATTTCTGGGAAAGCAAAAAAAGGGGGAAAAAAAGAGTCAAGGTTTCCCAGTTATTGTACATGACCCTTCCACTTCCATTTTTATGATAAATGCTTTATAAAAACCTGCTTGTGGTCTGCCTTAACTTCTTTTTTCTCCTACCAAGTACCCTTAAACGCTGTTGATTAAACAAGCCAGCAGCCTTTTCAAGCAGGAACTTATCAGATAGGAGCTGTTAATTTAATCACGGGAGAGATCCGTTTTTAATTTGGCCATCTTTAACGCTGCTAATTAAGTGAGATTTCACTCATTAGTTGTGCCTAATCATTCCCCGTGAGTGAAGTCAGTGTCGTGTCAGAACACAGCGCTGGCTTCTCCCGGGTGTGGCACGGACTTTGTTCTGCTCCTGCACAGAACAACCCCACGTGCAGATGTGGAGAAGCAAGCCGGGGTTCTCAGGAAAGCTGGAAAGGACGTGTGTGACTGTCACCACCACAGGATCCATGGGTTTAACCCCTCGCAGGCCTCGGGGAGCAGGAGGGGGCTCGGTGGAACTCCTGATGCAACCGAAGGCAGGCGCTTGCAGCTCGGTTTAATAGAAACCCTCTCGAGTCCACGTTGACAAATTCTTTAACAAGCCCTGTGGTTACAGGGAAGCTGGTTTCAGTCTGAGTCACTCCTGTTCAAACAGTTTACTGGAAATGGAGGGGAGGGGGAATTTTCAGAGAAGTCATGTGATGGCCAGACAAACCACAACCAGTGAAGGTTCAGTGGAGGCAAAAACAGGTCCCAGCAACAACTGACAGCCAGCGTGCAGATGGCACTCAGTCATCTCCAAACCAGTCCTGCTGCACCTCGGCATTTCTATGGATTTAACCCTTCTCCCAGCCTGTATTCTTCCCGAGGCAGGACAAGACTTGGAGAGTAAACAAACAGCAGTGGCTGATAGTAACATAGGCAACTAGAAAATATTTTTACATGGAAATTTGGCCGCAGCGAGGCTGAACAGAAGCAGAGCCCCGATGTGTAAATCATTAGTTCTTAAAGAAATGCCACTTAATGAAGCCAAACACTCACAGCCATTAAGGATTAGATATGCAAAGATACCAGTACTTTCCCCTCTTAGCAAGGAGCACCAGGATACAGCAAGGCCCACGCACTGTCACTGAGTACCCTGAGGGAAGCTGGCACCAAAAGCTGCTTTTTCACTCCTCAGCTTGAAGTGTTTCAGCATGACAGAGAAAGGAGAAAAATCACCCACCAGCAACTATTAAAGTGGCAAAAGAGAGTCCCTGCTCATGTGTGTGGGGACACAAAACTGCACCAAGTGTCTGTGAGTGTGTCATTACCAAAGTGCTGCCCCAGCACTGAGCAGGGGATTCACTTCCCCTAATTGAGAGGTTGCTCTGAACGGCTGCACGGGAGATACTCCCTGTGGCTAAAAGGGGAGCTCTGATAAAACCCTCCTTCACTCTGGAATTCGACTGGAAGGGAGTTAACAGCAGCTGAGATTCCGTCTGAAACGCTGGTGGGTTTAAAACGCTGCCTTAAGTAGGAACAAATCCGGGCTGAGCTGCTCTGCCTGGGGCGTGCTGGGCTCTGCCTTGTGGCAGCTCTGGGGACAAAGAAAAGCCACCCCCCTTCTGCAGGGCACGGCCACGAGGCAGCTCTGACACTCCCTGCACGGAACTGGGACTCACTGGTGAGCACACAAAGGGACCCAGAGGAAGGAGAAGTGAGTGTTCCTTTAAAATAAGGGACTTGTTCTCAAGTGTGCTAAGTACAGGACAGACACATCGGCTGCAGGTTAATGAGCTCTCTCAAAAGCCAGCACAAGGAGACAGGTCACTCAGATCTGAGATTCAGGAGAGAAAACCCATCAATAGACTCTTTAAAGTAAATGGCATTTTACTCAGTGTAACTCTGAATGGAGCACTAAACCTTTACGCTGTTTAATCCTCTTAGGTCCCTTTTTTGGCTGTTTTTTTTTTTGTGGCCCAGCCAGGAGCATATTCCCCCTGCCAGATCCTTCAGGCTGGATGCTGCAGCCACAATCTATTCTCACCAGAGAAGATGCTCATCTGTTTCTCCAAATTACCATTGTTTTTGAGAAGCAGCAGCAGCAACGATCTCTCTGAGCAACTCACACGCAGCAAAAACGTCAAAGCAGCTGGCTCTGCCTCGTAGGCAAAGAGCAGCTCAGCTCCTCTTCAAAATCCAACACCCATTCCCAAACCTTCCCAAAAAGACTGGATGAAATGAGCCCTTTATACTGAAAAAATGCTCCTGTCACTTGACATCCAGCATTTGCAGCATCCCCAAGGCACAGGACACTTGTCACAGCCCCCATGTGAGGCTGCAAACCCGGCTGAGTGGGAGAAAGCCGATGGAGGTAATAACAATTGTTAATGAGCAATTTAAAAATAGACATCACCACTGCTCATGAATACAAATTACAGGGCAAAGAGTGATAAACTATGCTGGAGATTGGGATTTACAGAGGTCATAGGAAAGGCAGGCCTGTCTCCCACAGACATCCAGAGAAAACATGATTGAAGCCAAAAGCAAAAAGGAAGTCACATTAGCAAATGGAAAAAACTGAGCTGTCAGTTTTACGAGCACAATACAATTTAATCGGATTGTCAAAGCCTCATGTTAAAAGAGTTTATAGAAACCAAACCACAAGTGGAGTTTGAAAGGTTTTTTTTTTTTTTCCCCTGGCCCTCCATCCACAAAACAACACGCTTCAATCCAAACTCAATTGCCAAGAAAATAAAATCAAAAGTACTGGTAAATAACAGCATCATTTTTCTTCATTAATTCCACAAGGCCATTTGTTTACTCCAGGCAGTCAATACAGCTATAGTTTGGCCTGGCCTGACAAAATGCTCTCTAGCAAAAATTTCCTTCCCAAGAATCTCACTGTGCGTTCTGGAAACCATCTCTGGCTGCTCCCACAACTGTACACACATATAATTTGCTGGGAGAGTTTCAGTAAACACAGATACTGAAGTCATGTATTGAACTGGTTGTTTTTTTTACCACAACTTCATTTTTGTACAGTTAAGGGATTACTTTGCAAAGCAAAGATTGATGGGAGAGTAAAGAACAAAGCAGATTCTTTTTTCCCCTCCTGCTTCACCTCTAAAAAAATAGAAGAATTTACTATTTATAATAGCAGAAAACCCCTTTGGAACCTTCTAGTAGAGGGAGGCTCTCGGGAAACACAGGGTTTACTGTTAGAATTACTAGATTGCATTCAGTATTTCCAGACAAACCACTTTCATGGAAAAGCTTCATCCATTTTTTTTGAAGGAGGAAAAAAAAAGCATATATTTATCTCCAGAAAATACCCTGGCAGAGGAGTTTAAAGACATCAGTGCATGGTAAATAGCATCTGCTGGTTTTTAACAGCAGTCTCATGACCCATTTCAACTTAGTGGCAGACAAAACAGGATAAGGAGGAAAAATACAGAGGGAAAAATTCAGTGGCAAGCTGCACGAGGAAAAAATGTTTAATTTCTTCTAAAATACTATCAGGAACTTGTGACCAGGATGCAAACTCCTGACCTGAAGGAAAAATTATCCACAGCAATACCTGACTGATGTGCAGCATCAATTGCAAACTGTGCACTATTTAACCCCTGGAGAAATAAATGACAAGAGCAACAAAAAGGGACCTGGAGCAGTTTTGCTGCATTTCCACATCAGGAAAAACGTTTCCTCAGGCTGATGAATGGGTCACACACTGGTCCCTGAGGGTGTCAGTGGCAAGGCAGGCAAATGTCATCTGAAAGGGATGAGCTGAGGCTGAAAATCATCTCCTGGCCCAGAGAGACTTTAAATATAGCCAGAACCACCAGGATTATGGAACAGCAGCTTCTCTACCTGTTTTCCCAGCCCAGTGTCTCCCTACCTTTATTGTGCTGTTCTTGGAACTCTAAATAATTGCAGTACTTGTAGCAAATACTTGGCTGCACTATTTTATCTGCTTCAACAAGCTGCATTCTTGTCCTCCCATCACCACAGGTATCTCTACCCAGTGCAGGATCTTTTTCCATCCCTGGGAAGTCCCTTGTGAACTCACACCAAGTGATTTTTTGGCCTCTTCTCGTTTAATTGGAATGGTTATTTACTCCCTCTTAGTTGTTCTGTGTTTTATTAATTCTGTTGTTTTGCACACTGTCCTTACTTGTGCAGCCTCTGCGTGTTCCAGCATCTCCTCGAATTCCTGGTACTCCTCATCATCAGGTTCAGCACCCGAGAGCCGGGCTGCCCTCGCCATGAAATATGGGGGCAGCTCTCCTATGGCTGTACCAGCACCCTGGGAAAAGAACAATCCTGATTTATTTTCCTGTTTATTCCCCAACACAAAACATGTGACACACACAAATCCCGTGGCCATTCTCCGGGCCGACGAGAGCAGCTGTTTGGAGCAGTTTGCTTTCATCCACCAGGTCAGAATTCCCATCAATTCCAACAGAATGCTGTTGCCTTTGATTCCCTATTTCCCTTTCTTTTCCCTGTGCAGGGGAAAGCCCGGGGGTTGCAGGGTCAGGCAGACACAACCTGTGCATCCCTGGGGCCCCGTGGAGCGGCGCGTGGCCGGAGCTGGGGGAGGCTGGAGCTGGTGGCCCTGCTGTCCCCACATCCCTGCTGTCCCCACATCCCTATCCCACACATCCTGAGTCAGCACTGCTGTGTCTCACCCCACCACATGATGCCAGACACATTCCCCAGCATGTGACAGCCCTTGATCCCGAGGGGCCTCCAGAATAATCCGGGAGCTCCTCCCCGGTGCTGTCCCGGAGTTTGCTTGTTCAGTCATGAGACTCTGGGCAAGTGTTTGTTAGAAAACAGGCTCAGGTTTTACTACAGCATGGAAAAAAAAAAAAAAAAAAGGTTAAGCAAAGCCTGAGCTTGAGTTTTCCCTCTCCTTCAGCTGGGATAACTGGAGCCAACCCCAGATGAAAGGATGGCTGCTTTCTCACCGCAGGAAAATTGTATTTGTTTTCTCAGGACATCAAATGAGTCATTTCAGTCTTGTGGGTAAAGGCAGCTTTAGCTTAACCAAGGGAAAAAAGAGACAGCTAAGATTGAACATATGGATAAACAGAGCCTAATGGAACAGGAACTTGGAATTAACTCAGGATGGTTTAAATTTAGGGCAGGTAAGAGACAATAGTTGGGCACTGCACGGGAATATGCTCCCTGCAGATGGCTTTTCTCTCCCAGGGTCAGCAGTGAATAACAAATGCTTTTCTCCTCCTTTGAAGCAACGTGAAAGCTTTTCAATTTCCTTTGTTCCTGCTCTACACACAGCTGCAAGCAAGAATTCCAGCTGCTGTGGATATTCCAAATCAACAGGTTGTGGTTTTAAATACCACCACAGTTGCCCAAGCTGTTAAATTCTCAGTTTAAGCACCCAAAGTGCACGGCCTGAAATGTTTATGCCCTTGTTTTCCACAGAAAAAAAAAATTTAAACGGCTGCAACAAGCTGAACTTCATTAATCTGCATATTTCTGGCACAAGGGGAAGATAAGCCTGAAAACAGTAGCAACAACACTTCAGAAAAATTAACTTGAGGTTATGTTCTCAGGGTGATGCAAGAAGGAAAAGTCACATTGCTCCTCCAGCCTCTGCCAATTTGCTTTGGCTTCGTTCTGTGAACTGAGGAAGAGGTTTGCATGTGTGTACTGGACATGAACTTTCTTTAAATTGGATAAGTCACATGCTCATTATTACAAAACATTTCAGAAGTGCAACAAAAATCATATGATTTCATGTCTGCTGGAGATATGTTCCTTAAGTGCGTAAAAGCAAAAAAAAAAAAAATTCCAAAAACCCAGCAATTAAGGGCTCCAAACCAGTAACTATTTAACTGCTTTTTGTAATATTAGATATTTTCACCATTTAACTCGGAATGCCAGTTTTACATGGAGATTCCTTGGACTAAAAACAAACTGGGAAGGCAAATGCTAATGAAAATTCTTTTACATTCAGAAAAGGAAACTGGGAATTGACTCCACTAGAAAGAGTCTTTTAAACAGATTTGATCCTGCTCAGGACACAGGCTGCCTGTTCTGCTAATCCCCAGCAATTAAACATTTTTATTCTTTCCCCTTATTTCTTGTAAAAAACCAAAAAGGCTGCAACACATTAAAAATATAGGGCACTATTGAATTCCTTGTCCCTGTGGGATGGGGAGGCTGTGAAAACTGGCATTCACCTAAGAAATTGTTTCTGAGCCCTTCTGCAGGCCAGGGCTGCTGGAGCCAACTTTTACAGGGATTGAAAAAAGCATCATTTTCATCCCACCTAATAATTCCTCGGGCACAGGGATATTTAATCCTCCTAACACTCATTATCAGCAGGAATGGCCATCACTGACACGCTGGGGACTAGGAATGATTTTAATCTCTGGTTGAGGTTGGCTGCTGCTGGTTTTGTGACCCTTGTGCAGATAAATCCTCACATTTCACCCCACAGGACACTCAGCCTGGGCAGCTTTACAGTCCCAGCTCTGCAAAGTCATCCTGGCATGATTTGCAAAAAAAAAAAAAAAAAAAACAACCAGCCTTTTCACTTTCTGGAAGTCACCATTATCTTTGCTAAGTGGACATTTAGTTTAAGAGTGACAGAATCCAAAATAAGTCTCTTCCATAGCTTCCATAAGAAAGTGAGCTGGAAGTAGGACAAAAGAAACACGCTGGAAGCAGCAGCAGCAGTTGCCAACTTGATTTGGCTTACAGGAAATTAGCAAGCAATGTTTATGTACTCACGAAACATTCCAAGAAAGCATAACATTACATGAGACACCACTGGCAGACAGAGGATGCTCCCAAGGGAAAACCCAGAGACAACAGTTCAGAGCAAAGGTAGCTGACAGGGAATTTGCAAATGCGGGGGAAAGGGGGAAAAAGTGAGATACAAATGTTCCTATTCCCTTGTTCTTTCCCATATCTAATCCAAGGAAACCAGACCATGAAGGCACTGCTCGTTCTCCCTCATGGCTGCTCTGGAGGACACGAGATTCCAGAGGCTGCAACTCTGTTCACTCATTTCTAAACTTAATTCTCCTCATAGCTCAGTTTTTACATGCTACAGATGAAGCCAGAGATGTTTACCCTCAGCTGCTTTTTTATTTTGCAACCCTAGAAACGTAGCTGTAAATGCCATTTTTATTGCTTGTCTCCATTAAACAGATTTCACAGAGGAAGAAAATAAAGAGAATTCTTACATATATTTATAGTCTGGTAAGTATTTGTATGTTTAGCTACTCATTGAGCATTCAGGCAGTTCTGGCCTTTCATTAGGAATGAAATTGAAGATGTACTTTGCTTTTTCACAGGGCTGTGAGTCCACTTTCTCTTACTATTTGACTTTAGTCTGTAAATCCACATAACCTGACTGGAATTTTTGTAACTCACACAACTGCTGATATTTAAAGAATTGTAGTGACCAATTGCCTGATATATTAAAGAATTCCAGGGCAAGCATCAGATACTGTTTTTAGAATTTCCTTTCTCTGCATTTGAGTTGGACAACCAAGAATTTAGTAATTAAATCATCAGCTAGGACAGGAAGTCAGCAGCAAAATAAAGTTAATTTGGCATGTAGTTCACAGGAGATGCATCTGTGTAAACTGCAGTTCAAAATTATCTACATGTAATGAAAAAAACCAGCCTGGCTGACCAAAATCCTCCAAAAATTAAACTTCTACAAGAAGCTACAGAGAGAAAAAAAAGAGGAAAACGGAAAGGAAGTTCCAATGACAGCGTTTCCTAAGACCCTGATTCACTTCAACAGGAAAAGCAGGTCAGCTTTTAAGTGAAAAGTGGAAACAGGCAGAGAAACAGAAATAAAATATGCAAAAATGTGCAAAATAACACTTTTTTATCGAATCCATTTTATTGATGCAGCCCAGAACAAGCTGTGAGACGAGGGCTGAGTCCTGCAGATGAGGAACTGCAGCTTCACTCCTGTTACAGGCCCAAAATTTTTGGAATTATTTCTTGCTTAGACCTGAGAGATGCCAGATCATCTGGGGTGCAGACACCCTTACTAAAATTTGCCTTTTACATCAACAGCCTTCAAGCTTTCTGCTGGTATTTACCCAAACAGCACTGCAGCTGATAAAAATATCCCAGTCATATCCTAATAAGAAGCATTAAAATGATCAGGGCTAAAAGGTTCACCAGGAAAGCAACTTTTCACATTACCTTGGGCAGTGTAACCCATCATTATTTTGCTAACTGAGGAATTTTTGTCTATTGCTGTGCACAGAAATGAAATACAAAAACCAGAAATTGCAGTTTTTTTAAACAAGCCTTACCCACATGCAGGCCTCCAGCCTGACTTTTGAGATGATTGCCCACAAGGAGATGGAGCCTTCAGTTGTCTCCTGGTCAGGGCAAATAATTTGATCTGGGTAAGGAGGCTCAGGGAAATTCACAGAGTTACATTCATAGGCAGCAAGAGTGACTGAGGCTATGTGTGGACCCTGAAAAAAAAAAAGAAAACAAAGATATTTCAATTTTATTTGATGTGAGTCAGAATAAAATCTCAAATTAGCCCCCCCCCCCCCCCCTCGNCCCCCACTTGGCCACTGATAATTTTATTTCTGTAAAATTCTTGTTTGTTGGGGTTTTTTTAGACCATCTGAATTGCAATGTTGAGCTATCAATGTACTTAAAAAAAATTATATCTTTCTTTCAATCCTCTAAAATGTTAGGGAGCCTTTCAGCTTTTCCTCTGCCACTTAGGATGTTGCCAAGGAGAAATAAGAATCCTTACTTCTTAAAAAACCAGGAATTTTCAAATATTTTACTATGTTCTCCTTAAGGTATTTATGACCTACAGCTTTATTAGGGGAGGTGTTTTCCCTACTGCTGCTTTTAGAGGATTAGGCATTTAAATTATATATTGATTTTTTCTTAATGACTGGGTTTAATGACATCTTGCAGCAGACTTTCTTAACTTCTGGATTTTTCTCCAACAAACAGTTGTTTAATTTGTGTCTGATTTTTCTGAGTAAACAAGAAAGTGACCTCACTGTTGTTTGCTAAAAATGGTTTGAAATGTATAATTCAAAACTTAAACATTATTTAAATATCATTTAACTGAATTAACTTTAGTCTCCATCTTACATGGAAAGATTTTTTTAGACAGACCTCCAAATAAAACGAGCATAAAAATCTATTCAAGAAATGAACTGCTACATAGTTTAAAAACCTGAAAGAATTGCCATTATTTTTAATACAAAAGAATTGAGAAGCAATTCAAACAATCTGAACACCAGACATTGTAGCTAAAAAACAATCACTTAACAAAGGTCATGGAAACACTGTCCAGGGAAGAGGGAGGAAAAAGAAATAAAATTACTGCCTTAAAGCGAGGTCTTTATGTAAAAACCACAGATTTAAATAAATCTAAAAGTTTCATGAAGCGCAGAACAAATTACACAAACCTTAACTTCTGCTATTCATTATTTGATGGGTTTTGACATCGTGCTGGGAAATATTGCCAGCAATTTTCTTCTGTGTTTTTATCTGCGATCTTTATTTATTTTCATTTTATTAGAGCAATAAGGGAGTTTGATTCCCCNCTCAATTTCTTACAGAACAGAGGGAAAGTGTGACAGAGCTGAGCCCTGCCCTGCTCAGGGAGCCCCCTTTGAAATGCGGGAGCCAGGAACAGGAACACATCCCCCAGAAGCTTCATTTGCACGTGAAAGGGTGAAATTCCAAGCAGGTCCCACAAAAAAGGGGACGCTCCATCACTCCTGGATTTGCTGGGAAGATGAGGTTCACTCACCAATATTTCAGAGCACTGGACTGAGGCAGTGACATCCACACTGTGATTTTTCAGTGGCAGTGAATTAAGAATATTGAAATGAAATACCAGTTATATTTTCTGTATGGCAGCTGCAACTCCTGTTGTGATATGCAAACAATTCAAAATAAACCCATTCTTCTGGCATGCAACTGGTAAAGGACAAGCTGCTCTGACAGCAAGGAAATTCTTTTATTTATTCCTTGTTACTTTACAGGAGACTAATTCCAAGTGCTTGGGTGTATTTTGGACTGCAGAAATACAAAGCCTGTGAGATGATAAATGAGGCACAGTCTCTCTTGGGGAGAAAAAAAAGTTTCATTGAAATAAAACTGAAAAAGAGGGGCTCCAGAAATTGATACACAAGAGTGATTTTGATATGGGAGAACAAAGACTGGGAGAATGAGCCAGTGAGTAATAATTTATATTGTCAATATTTCTAAAGGCCCCAATGGCAATAAACTTCTTTATAATTGTAGCAAGATCATCTCTTCCACAGCAGCTTCAGAGCTAAATAAATAACATCTATTTCACTCATTGAGGGCAGATGCAAAGAGAGTTCAAACTTCTCTAAAATTGTAAAATACATTTATGGCAAACCTGGGGAACCTCTTTCTCCACTCTGAAACTTGGGGAATTTAATCCCATTCCCCTGCTTGCTCCTCCCTAGGTCTGACAGCTACACTGGGACAAAAACAAAGGTCTCAAGCCATCATCCTAAAATTAATGGTTCTCACCTGCAGAACTTTGCAGTGAAACTCTCCTGAAAGGCAGATTTGCATGGAGGAAATTCCCCCGTGTTTGAGTTGTAAATGACCATTCCCTCGGCCCCCTCATACGTGTGCCAATCCAGAGGTGTGGCTTTCACTTCCACAAAAATTTGGAATACACACCATAGCACAGAGTAACTACAGCCAGCTTAATTAAAATAGCAAGAGACAAATTTATTCACTACTATCAGTAGTGAATAAACAGCCCCCAGCCCTTGTAAGAGTTCAGAATCACCCAAATTTCTTCCCATAGTTCACCTAGGGTGGATAAAGCAGATCCTAAAATCCCAGGGGAGCTCACAAGGACAAAGTTCCCAAGTGGAGATGCTGCCGAAGCTTCTCCCAGCAGAGCTGCCACCCTGCAAGAGGCTAAACAACCTCAAAATCCTCCTGTTGAGAGCCCTCCCAGTCTCAACAAATGTCTGCAAAAGGAAAAATTTCACAGGGAGTAGCCAATGGAAAAAAAAAAAAAGGCGTTTCACCAAACAGCTGCAGACAGCCACCTGAAGGCCAGGCCGAGGGAACAGAACTCTCCCAGAGCAATGTAAACAATTCCATAATGGAAAAAAAGTTGGAGTGATGGAAGCCACAGAAGCCACATTTGAGCTGGAATGAGGAATAAAGTGCAAATGGGTCGTTCAGTGTGAGGAAGTGTGGGATGGAGCCGGAGAGAGCCCAAGGGAAGCAGAGCAGTCCTGTGTCCTCCTCCTGTGTCCGGGAGTCCTGTGGGTCACAGGGACACCGTGCCAGGCTTGCCAGGCTCACAGCAACACCCCCAGCTCTGCTTTTGGAGCTTCCCCAAAGCCCTGGGTACCAAGCAGCTCCAAACAATGCATGGCTGGACAGGCCCAGGGCTGCAGAGAGCTGGGAGGAGAGCAGGAGGATTGGGGGTTCATTTCTATTTCGTGATGGTTTAACTCTGAATTAGCAGGGAACCAGCTTCAAACAGGCTCGAGGTGCCACCTTTGGAAAACCCCTTACTATATACCCAGGAGGATTCATTCTCATCCAGTTTTTTAATCCTCTTCACAAATAACACCTCCTCCACCCTCTCCTCCTCCTCCTCCTCCGTGTGGGGCAGCAGGAAATACTGAGTGTTTGGCCTCCCTGCAATAGGTCAGTTTGTTTCAACACTTGGGGAAGTCCTCTCAGATGTCCCCCCTTGGACTGTGACTGCACTTCTACCTTTGAAAAGGGGCAAAACTCCCAAAAATCCCACCAAACACTAAATCCTGGGTGATTTAGATGTGCTTCTTGCCCAACCAGGAGAAGTCACTGAAACTCAGGGCATGTAAGATCCTGAACACCAACTGTCTTTCCCTGCCCTCTTCCAATGATTTTTTTTCTCCCTTTTAAGCTGCAGGAGGCACTAACAAAGGATAACAGAGAAGAAATGGAGAAACATTCTGCTGACTCGGGTGAGAAACATTCTCTTGCCACTGCTGACGACCAGAAGGAGCCTGTGGTCAGGCCGGAATGTGATGTGTTAGAAATATCTGTACAATTTGCAAATCAAACAAGACAAGATTTGGTCATCGAGATGAGCTCAACATAAATCTATTTCTTAGCAACGGCAGTTATAGGGGGTTTGGAAATCCCTGTCTGCACAACCCCAGTGTCTCAGAGAAGGTAACTTCAAACTCTTGAACTCACAGGCCTTCAGAGGAGTTTTATTCCAGTGATTGAAGGCACCCAAGTTGGAATGGCACAGAATTAAGTTATTTAAAGTGATGTATTATGAAATTTCTAGAAAGTAAAAATCTTTTTGTCTATAAATTATGCTTGGGAATTCATCTGTGGAAGTAGGGAGAGACAGCAGCCACATGTAAAAGAAATCACGAGTTAAAATCCTTAAAAACATGCTGATCTCTATGTTTCCTACAGCAGAAAAGTGACTGAATATCCAATTAAAAATGAATCAGATTTCACTTTATTAATCATTCTGAGCACCTGGGAAGTCAATTAAAGCTCCAAACAAATCCTGTATCAAGTGTTGGTTTCTCACATGCCCCTTCACAGAACAGCCAGGCTGCTCGAGTGATACAAGAACAACCACAGCTAATTTTAACCTTTTATTTTGGGGGGAAGATATAATTTTAGACTGGTTCTAAATTAAGAACCATTTCTCAAAGAAAAGTGATATGTCTGCCAGCAAGAAAAATATTACCCTGAACTCCTTGCTGAACTTAATGCAGTAAAAATCTGTTTTCCTCCATGGATATGCTGCTTTTCACACTGGGTTCAAGACTCAGCCCTTGCACAGAGGGGGGAACATGTCATGATGTATTTGATGGAGATAAATTGGAAAAACAAAAGCTTGCTTCTCATGGGAAACATCCTCTGAGTGGTGCCCCAGGCCTCGAATCATCCCATACTTATCCACCAAGTCATCACACCTCTCCAGAAAGTCACACCACGTTTACAGCATCATCTTTTTTATCTCTGAGAGCAGTGGACAACTACCCACAGAGAGAACTGCTCTGTGATTAAGGGGGAGAAGCTTGGTCTGGAGGTGGCTGGTAAATATGTGCAGTTTGTCTGTCTGTCTGTGCTACAAGATTAAAATGTCTCATGATTTTATAATGTCTGGTATGTGGTGCTGGCTGCAAATCGGGGCTGAGAGTGGAGGATCCTATACCTAGAGCATCCTCAAGTGACACAAACATCCATCAAGTGCTCAGGGCTGGCTTTAGAAGACTTTCACAGCATTTCAAGCCCTGTGTTAATTTTACACTCACGTGGCTGTGGGTAAGTTTCTATTCCCACTTCAGCCCAGCCTTGCCCCACAGTGCAGGGCTGATGGAAATTCCAAATGATCCACCACAAACTCTGAATCTGACTAAACAAGAGCCACTCAGGGAGCAGCACAAGGCACCACTGCCTGTGTGAAGGGCCACGGGGCTGCTCTGAGGAGTAACATGAAAAGCAGATTTCTTTTAAGGCTGTGCCTGCACTACTTTCTATAGGAGCAGACAGACTCATGTCAGGGAAAGACACAATTGCAAGAATTCAAATTTATCTTCTGGTGCCGACAGAAAACTAGTAATAAAATAATAAAATAATCTGTCAGCGTTCCCTCCTTGCCCTTCCCTAACCATCCACTCATTTCTGAAGAACAAACCTCAGCATCCATTCAAACTGCCACCAGCAGTGGTGATTGGCTTTAGAATCTCCAATTAGAGATCGTTTTCCACCATTATTGTTATTTTCAACCTGCTCCAGGAAGCAGGACATGAAAGGTATAAAGTTCAGGCTGTGCATAAAAGAAAAAAAAAAAAAAATGCAGAAACTCCAAGGGAGCAAATGAGGAGAAAGCACAATGTGCCCTCCCGGCAGAGATCTGACAGAACAAACGTTGAGGAAGTGGGGAGCAGATAATGAGAACAGGGTGTCAGCTTCTCAAAGGTAAAGTCCATCAACCTTCAGGAGCAAGAAAAGGGTGCAGCCACCTCCCCATTAACTCCTCCATCGTCCCATTAACTCCTCCATCACCCCACAGGACTGTTCTTGCACAGTCCCTAAGCCAGCAGTGCTGGGTTTGCTCTCTTTAGGTGTCTACAGGCATCTGACACAGCAGGAGCACTTTCAGAGGGACCAAGACTTCAAACGAATGTTTTCCTCCTTGAAAATGCACCACTTTTCATTTCAGATTTTTAAAATGCAAGCGAGCCACCGGAAGATTTAAGGAACACCCAGATTGCACAAGTGATTTAGCAGCAGTGGCCAGTTAATCCAGCAGACCCTCCCAGTTCATCAGTGCATTATTAATATCAATACTGCAGTTTCAAGCAGAACAGAGCCCAGGTGAGCTGCAAACAGGAGTTTCTGGTGAGATAATTGCAAGAGTGATTTTTTTTTTTAAAGTTTTATGTTGATTCAAGTATTCCAGGATATTTCAGTTCATTGTAGAAAGCTAGGGACAGCTGGAGGAAGTAGTTTAAAGACAGGAAAAAAACAAATGACAGAGTCCCAGCCAATCCTCACACAAACAGGCTCCATTTCAACTTATTTTAGAATTAATTTCTGCCTTCTGCACCCTCCACGTATTTTTCTTTCAACCACCTCAGCAATTCAATAGCAGTAATCTGAGCACAGTATTAGACAGAACCCTTTTTTATTTCCTTTGTTTTAGGCTTGCAGGTTGATGTGTGAACTGGAGAACAGTGAGGGCTGGAAATGAACACCTCACTTCACAAAAAGAATTCAGCGCTGGGAAGGGGAGCACTGCTGCACCTCCCACCCGGCTGAGGCAGCTCAGCCTTTGTTTCTCACTTTTTCCTTTACACATGGGACCATCATTTTCTGGGTTACTCACAATAGTTTTGAATTATCTGCGTGGAAAGAGCAAAACCTCTCCTGAAGCTGATAATTACTATGAAAATACTCCTGTATTAATCACGAGGAAGTAAATGGAGAAAAAAAGAGAGAGTAAGTGGTGTGGAATTCTAAATTATTCTGTCTACTTCATAAAAGTGGAGTAAGTCCTGTTTTGTGAGCTTCTCTTTTAAGAAGGACTACAGTAATTTTTATCATGAGTCCTCTTACAAGCTCAGCTCCTGGAACAAGAGAACTAAAAGGAATTAGGTTTGACTTAAAAAAGCTTTCAGTAGTCCTGACAGGAAACCGTTTATTTGTGTGGGTTTGTTTTCTTTTAAATTATTTACACCACCAACATCTTTTTTTTCTAAGATAATGGACTCATTATTGCACAAGTGTCTGGCTTTTACATTTTCAAATTCTAACCTAAACCAGTTTGGGTAGGGCCAACACAGGGCTCATTTCAGCTGCAAACTATGACTGTTTGGGGAGGCCAGAATGTGAGCCCTGGTGAGGGGAACCAATTCAGAATGAAAGTGAGATGCTGAGCCCTCAAACCCAGACAAACCCAGCCCAGCTCTCCAAGGGCAGCACTTTCTGACTCACTTTCCTCTTTAAAAGCACATTTCTGCTCTTTATTTTTACGGTGCCCTCTTCCACTCTGCTGCCGAGCAGCCCTGTAAGAATTCCTGACAAACCCACATATTCCAGCGCTGAAATATCCGGGCTGGACCTCGGCACAGGCATTGCTATTGTACCTCACGTTTCCTGTTTGTGCTCGCCCAGGGCCCGGCCACCAGCACAAACCCCCTCAGCAGTTGCCCCTTTGGCTCCAGCAGCAGCAGCAGCAAACAGAATCCACATTTAAGCAACAAAAACACCAACAATGCAAAGAGCCCGAGCTCGCCCTGATCTTTTGACCGGTGAGGAATTCGGTGCCGTTCATCCCCTCAGGGATTTCACATCCCCAGGGTGAGGGGACGGTACCGCGCCCTCAGCCACTCGTTTTAAGCACATTTTTTTGGCCACGTCTCTGCCAATCCGTTTTTCAGAGCTGAAGTGAAACCAAAGCACGAGGCAGAGCTTTGGGTGGGGATGGCCACAGCCCGTGATTCCAACCCAGCACTCCACCTACTGTCCCCTGCTCCGGAGCCCTCCGGCACCGCCACCTCATTCATTCATTTTCGGCAGCAAACATCTTTCAGAGATGTACAAACACTAAAAATTCCTCATGAGTTACCCTCAGCCATCCTCTGCTGGTAATGAGGTGATTCATGCTGTTCATATTTTAATCTACCACCAACAGAAAACATCTCAGGACCGAGGAAAAAGCCATGTGCTGCTAAAACCAGTATTTAGAGTCATTAATCATAATAGCTTTATTTCCTACAGAACCACATCGTGATTACTATTTTTAAGGGTTGTTTTTAAAAGATTTTGAAAAACCTTTAATGGGCTTCAGGAAAATATGCCAGCAGACTTGTTTTGAAAGTGTCAGAATGGAAAGGATTCTTGGAAGAGTGGCCTGCTTCCCTGTTCCTGCATTGGAGATCTGCTCTGTGCCAGCCCTCAGCTCAGTGCCAAGTGCAGCATGAGAATTATTTCCCAAAAAGCCATGTCAGATTTTACATCCAGTGCTGGCAGCAACTAAGGAAGCAGCATTAAACTAGGAACTGACACATCAGACAATGTTCAGGCCCTTTCTAACATACAGAAAGTTCTCGAATCACAGGAACAGCAATTAAAAGCCTGGTATCAAAGTGACACGCTCGACCTGTCCTTCTTGCACCACGGATTGGTGACCAAAAAAATCCCAAATGAGGTGTGAACTGAAATGATCCTGAGGCAGTAACACCCTTCCCACACTGAGGCTGCTTTCAATTCTACTTTTGGCAAACTGTTTCCAAGTTCTCTTTTTCTCAGCTAACCCCGGGATCTCTCTTGGCACCAGAATGCAGCTCCAAAAAGCAGCTGGTGAGAGATGCTCTGAAGGATCCAGACAAATGACAGTTCTCAACACTGGGAAAACAGCTTAGCAGGCCAGGGAAAGCAAAGATCAGAGTCATTCATATACTGCAGCCATTGCATAACCACTTCCACAGCCTGCCCAGTGCTTGGGAATGGCCATACCCAGTAAATGGATAATCCAGTGCCTTTAATTCAGATGCACCTGTGTGACAGCTGAAGGAGCCTGAGCAGGTGCCTACATGCCATCAATTCCTCCCCGTGCCCTCAGTGGCACAGACAAAGCTGCAAGTCCCAGCAGAGCTCAGCACCACATGGGTGGGCCCAAGGGCATTGTTCTCCCAGCATGTAATTGCATTCCCAACAATCTCCCTGTACATCCAGCTTTAAAATGAGCAATTAATTAAATGCAATTTGAAAGCACTTACTGGGTCTATTCTCTATTGCCAGCAAATCCGGGCATTAAAGCAGGGGAGGATTTGTTTTGTAACTTTTAATTTCTTTGAGTCAACAGAAGAATAAGTTTTACCATTATGAAGAAATATAATTAATGTATATGGAACATGAAAAGTAGATCAATGGTAATGCAGAAGTTAATATTGAGAGCCCCACTTAATGTGTCATATTTCTACTTTTAGAGGGAAATGCTGTACAAATAACAAAGCAAAACAGTTACAACTCCTCCCTTTGAGAGCTGGAGCCTCTAATTGCATTGTTTCCAGATGGGTTAAATCCAGATCACTGCTCTGAAAGAGTTCACCCCTAAAAGCTGCAGCAGCAGCCTCATGTTAGAACTCCTTGTTCCCTCTCAACCGGAGCAGATATCAAGCACTGTTTTACTACAGTGATAACAGATTCCATGTACACCTTGCTGATATAGCTGCAGTGATAAGAATATTATCAGTTCAGGTACTTAAAACGCAAACAGGGTTCGGTAGGGCCAGGAGCTGCTGTTTTTACACTCCTTCTGCCATCTAGTGGCAACAACCGCCTGAGTTCCACCGAGGTGTAAACCATGAGGTGCTCAGAAGGTGTTAATTGACCTGAGCAGACCATGCTAATCACTAAATCTTGCTCAGGAGAAAAAAAGGGAAGCAAATCCTGGCTTCTCTTTCCTCCTACACTCACTGCCTTCACGGGATTCCCTCAGTGTAATAGGAACATGCTTATCTGCCTCACATATTTAAGGCAAACCAGTATTTCTCCTGTAGTATTACAGTTTAGATGTTGATGGCACATTTTTATTGCATTTTACTCTATAGCCACCTTCTAATTATTTAGTGTAATCTATTCAGTCTCCTTCCTATCAAACTTATGTGAAGCCTCCCCTCTTATGTTCCAAATAAATACCTTCCCTATCAATATTAAAGTAAATTTCTTTTCCTGGGTGACACATCCTTGTAATCTTTGGAAGACTGTTCACCTCCTTAACACCTACCAAGAGTTATATTGATAAACCAACTGAGAAGTTGTATTTTCTGTAAATTATTTCAGTATCAGCTCAGGTCATGGCCTAAGCACATCCACGAGGTTCCCATATCCCACAGGATCATCAAAATGATGTCTTATGGAATTTCATTTTTCTACACTGAAGTAATTTAGAACTTTGATTTTTAAATACAGAGTAAAAGAAAGGTTCCACCTCCTTTAAGAAAAGAAGTGGTGCTGTCTTAGGAAGATTTCATGTGCCAAAATCATCCTGGAGTGGCCTGGGGTCTGACAGTGCTCAATGCACAAACTTGATTTGTTTAGCAGGAATTCTTTCCGCAATCCTTAGGACAGAAGTTACACCAAGAGTAAATCTGAGGCTACTCATCCCATGCTATTCCATCTCCCAGGCACTGCCCTGCTGGGGGGAAAGGCAGGAATTTCATGTAGTGTTTTCTGTGTTATTGTTAATCATTAAAGCAGCTCTGAAAGTAAACATCTGTAATTGTTCCAAATACAAGATGACATTTGTTCCATGAACTGGTTTTAATTATTTTGTGGCCATGAATCCTTTTCTTGAATCCAGGACAGTGGTTTCATAAACGAGGAACTAATCCAATGGCCAAAAGCAAAACACACCCAAACATTTCCCTGACTTTCATAGCTAAGTTGAGATAAACAACATCATGCAAATTTTCATAAGATATTTTATCTTCATAGAAAAACATTGTTCTTGCTATTATTTTCAAAGCAAAATTAATACAGACTGTACTTTAAACCAGCTGCCTATTTTGGTGGTTTCAGTTAGAAAAATGATCATTTTAAGCTACTAAAAAAATACTCTGAAAAATTTTAAATGGAAACACTTGAGCTGCACACAGCAGAACACACTTCATTTAAATGAGGAGATTAGAGGATAGAGCTTGCAGATTTGGCTCATTGTTTCAAAGTGAGGATTAACCAAGAGCAGTCCAATATCCACAGTTCAATAAACACAGAGCTTACAAACTACAGAACAAGGTGATGCAGTGTAGAACATGAACAACTTTCACCAGACCACCAATTTTAGAAGTATTTCATTTTTAGATCTTGCAGAAAATTATTTATTCACATATTTTAGAATGCTCAAGAATTAAAGTACTCAATTCAGAAAGGATGTGGAGTGGAAATATCCTTACCAAGTAAAGCAGAAAGGTGTGGAGTCCTGTTCCAAGCCCAACAGAGGAGAGAATGCCCAATCCTACCCAGTAGGCACACCAGAAGAACTTCTTCTCCATGTACCGCACATACTGAGCAAGGAAAGTCACAAAAATGAAAAAAAAAAAAAAAAAAAATCAATTTTGATATCTCCAAGGGAGAAAATTTAGCTACAAACTAACATAGACGTTTATCTGGATTATAACAACTGAAATAGACTCGCAAATACTTCCATTTGCAATTTATTACAGTTGCAGCACAGACATGTAGAGAAAACAGTGCACTTTCATAAGGAAAACCTCCACATCTTGGAATCAGCAAGTTTCCAAGGAGATAGATGGAAATTCAGGTTCAACAGTAGGAGGCTGAAATCCAGAACAGGCCCATGAGGAGCAAGCCCCAGACAGTGTCAAGTAGAGCCCAGGCAGCTCAGGGAATTGTCTGAACAGCTTAAATAAAGGAATAAAATCAGCTGCACTCCCAGTGAGTCTGTCTCAATGTTGTGTCTTGGAGCAGTGAGTAGCAGGTTTGTTAATTTTAAGAAAACATGAAAATGCTGGTTGTGTGCTGCACCCAGAAATGAGGGGATATGGGAAAGGCACAGCAAGTTCTGGACACTATTTTACACCATCCATGGACCAACAGCACCAAGATGAAATCTACACCATTTTATCCAGGCTGCAACCTGCCAGGGCACAAAAACATCCTAAAAATGCCAAGGGAACACAGCTGACACCTCCTTAACAGGGAGCTCCTGCACTGGCTGTCACCTGAGGGTGACACAGCCCTCAGCAGTCCCAGAGGATCAGGTTTCTTCCCAGCAGGCTCAAGGAAACCTGGGAAGTCAGGAATTGGGTTCCAGAACTGCAGATCTCTCAGGCAGGCAGTGACATACCACAGCAGGAGGGATGGAGCAAGTTCTCTGGAATTGGGAACCTGCTCATTTCAGAGCTGCAAGGTGACTTAGTTGGGATGGGTTTTTAAAAGGGCTGTCTGTCATCCAGGAAAACCTGAAACTCCAAGAGAAATGGGAAGGGGAAAGGTGCAGACAACACCATCACTAAGCTTAAGTCATGTCTTAACTTCCAGTGCTGCAAAAGCACCAGGCTGTGTTCACCAAAGCTCCACAAAGCCTTTAAACAGCCATTTGAAAACAGTGAGAAGCATCACAGAACCAGAAATAGAACCTGAACCATGAAACCATTTTATATCTCTCTATGTGCCTGTCCCAGCTGGGCAGGAGACCCTTCCACAGAAACATAAGAATCATTTCTTGGGAAGCACGAAGCTCTGCCATGACTCAGAATAACATTTCCCCTCAAGAGCTCCCACCACTATTAAAAGCTTGCTGTCAGCAGCTGTGAAGGAGTGCTGCAGCACCCGAGGTGTGCTTTGCTGAGGAACTGATGAGACACCTCCAGATCCACCAGAAGAGATCAAATGACACAGCTCATCCCTCCCCACCTCTGAAACACAACTCGTGCACAGCCAGCAGAGCAGTCACGACTAGAGAAACAAAACCTTAGAGAGCAGTTCAGAAGATAGATTATAAATTCATGGAGATCCCAGCACAATTCATTCAATTCCCAGCACAGGGAAGGAGTGAGAGGCAGGGGTGGAAGCAGAGGAGGTACCTGTTGATGTGCTCCCTCGATGTAGTACATGGCTGTGAGCAGTGCCAGTGCCACCAACACACACACCAGGACCCCTCGCCGTCGCCACAATCTTAAAGACAAATGGTAAATGAGGGATTTTCATCATTGAGCATGCATTTCAAAGTAACTCAGTTACCCCTGGGGACTGGGGCTGCCTGGATGTGCTCAGCAGGGACAATGGCAGCAGTGTAAACCTCCCAAGAAAATGTCTGGGGAGCCTTTACCCTTTAGGGAAAAATCTCCGCGTTGCTGTCAAGCGAGATCAAAGTTCAGCCACGCATATTTTATTTTTCCTTTAATAAAGAAAAACAAAGTAGCTGTCTGAAAACAAACACAAGCTGAAAACAATTCAGCTTCTGGAGCCAAGAGTCAGACCCAGGCCCTGAGCAGCAGCTGTGGCCAAGCACAGAGCAAAGCAGACCCTGCACTGGCCCTGGGCAAGGACAAGCTGGGTGGAATTCAGAGATGCTGATTTCCAACTGTGCTGCTAGGCAGAACCACAGTGACAGTCAGAGGAACACATCTTTACATTATTTTTTCCCCCTCTTCTATTAAAATTAATATCTTGTAACAGCTCCAAATGTAATAAATATATTTTAGGTAATTATTAAGCATTAGGAGAGTAAAGGGAGAAAAGTGTTTTCCAGAGTAATTTGCTACCAGATAATTTTAGAACATGTTTGGTTTTACAGGGGTTTTTTTCTGCTTGATGTGTATGTGGCCACACACAGTAGATTAGCAAATACATATATGATTTTCCAGAAAACACTATTATATTGTCATCTAATGATAAATAAAAAGCAAGTGCTAGCATCACTTAAAATTCCCAGACTATAATAGCAAACTGTGAATGTAACTTATCTATTTAGACAGAAAGATAGAAATGTGAGACATAATACAGGAAAACAGTCACAAATATTTCATATTAAGCAAACTGAAAAGAGCACTCAAAATATTTTAAAATTAAAGTTAGTGCTGCTTGCATTAATATGACAATTGAATTTTCTAATGATTGTCATTCAAAACACAATTTATGCAACGGAACACAGGAGATCATTTAGAGTCAATCTGAGGTCTCAACTTAATAGCCTGTAATAGTCAGGGTTATTTTCTGTAAAGATTCTGTCAGGAGAGTGCCAGGCAACTCATTGTGGTGCTCAGCAGAGGAGGCAAGTGCTATCTGTAACAGAACTGGATGTCTAGGAAGCCAAATAAGATTTGAGGTCTTAAAATAAATCCTCAAATGTTATTTCTGCTTAGTTTAAATAAATGCTTGGAGATTGTCAGAAATTGCAGATGTCAGACTCAGTAAAACAGTTCTCAGAAACAATTCCTAACGGTAGCTTGAAAGAATGAACACAATAACATAAATAGGCTT
>VZTR01024970.1:302160-343010 GCA_013400775.1 Chaetops frenatus
GGGGGGTTGGGGTGTAAAAGGGCATTAAGTCTACACTATATAAACCTCATATTTTTCATACAAATAATTTCAAAAGAAAATGGAAAATAGAAGCTTCTATCAGTAAATCTGAACTGTCAGCACCTCCAGCCTGGCCCAGAGGGTGAGTGAGCACAATCCTGGAGCATCAGGCTCAGCTCAGCCTGCAGAGGAGCAGCCCAACAGCTGGAGTCACCCAAGGTGACATTAGATCCTGCCTGCTGACTGGGAAAAGCTTTGTAAACTCAGTCCCAAGCACAACAGAGCCCAGTTACCAACACAAGCACTGGATGGCTGCTACTCTTGGCATTTTCATTGCAAATTGTACTCATGTTTTGGCAGCCTGAACTCTTGGGCCTTGTGCCTTAGACCTGGCTCTGCATTTCAGCACTAGCAGGGAATGGCAGGACTGCTCCTCACAAATTCTCTCACTGGAATAAAAGCTGGTTTTATCCAGTGTGAAAATAACACTCGGGGAAAGTGCTTTAATAAATCATTTCCTGCTGTAAAAGGGCCCACAGAGAAGCAAAGTCCTCTTTACAGCATCATAAACATCACTGCAAGCTCCACAGAACCCTGATCTGTGCCCTGGCTGAGCTATTTGAAGATTACTCAGTTGCACCAACACCTGCTTTAGCAGGTTAGTGCTTAACACTGCAGCCATAAGCACAATATCCCTTGCCTTAAGGGTCCCTAAACTGTCCCACTCCTTCAAATTGGAATATTCAACTTTTCAGAAAGGCAGTTTGCCATTTTCTCCCCCAAACACCTTGCTGCATTTATGTGCTTTAGGCAGAAATTCTGAGTGCATGGCTACAAGTGTGGGATGTTCCAGCAGTCACCTTTAAGGGACAAAAATACACATGTTCTCTGAAATAAACAATTTTCAGGTTGTGAATCATCAGGGAAAGTGAGATGTCAGAATGACCTACTGAATCAGAGCATGGGTTTCCCCAGAACGCTTAGTAGAAGTTAAAGAAATGATCTTTACTTTATGGTCCATTCCTTCAAGTTTATTAGAGCTTCCAGGCAAAAATACTGCAAGGTAACAAGCGGGTTTTTCCACAGTACAATATTCAACCTCTCCTCTCGCTCCCTTCGCTTCCTCTCACTCAAAATCGAGGAATCTGCAAATGAAAAGCAGAAAAAAATAAAAGGTAAAAGCACAAGCTGGCAGATCAGGTTCTATCCCACCCAAAAATACATTGAGGTTTTTAAAAAATTTGTTAGGAATATGAGCTCTCAGTCATCTTTGCTCCTGATCCCAAAGCAGTTGCTGCCAGTGCCTCAGGAATGAGGTGACATCCAGGGGATGCAGTGGAGGGAACCAGGGTGCCCCAGGCCTGGCACCTCCAGCAGCCCTTCTGCAGGGCACTGCCCGAGGAGCTGAAAGCAGCCAGCACCCCAGCTCAAACCTGACTTCAGCACCTGCTGCAGGGACATTTCCCTCTGAACTTCTGAGCTGGTTCTTTTCCAGCAGAGCTATTCCCAGCCTCCTGTGCTGGAAGAGGATGGAATTACACGTGCTCTTTATCCCCCTCAGCCACAGTGTAACTGGATAAGAGCACCTGCCCTCCCAGCCAGGATCCTGCCCAGCTTCTCCCAAACTCCTCCTGTGGAAAGAAGCTGATTTTGGGGCACAGCCCTGCCTGGCATTGAGCTCACTCCCAGCCCAGGCCCTGCTCACTGCCAGGCAGGGGCACAAAAAGGCTTTTCTAATCAAGGTGTGATTTTGTGCTCACAATAAGATGAATAAACCCCCAAACCCGACCTGGTTTTTTGGAGGAGAATGGCTTGTTTAAAGGTTGCCAAGCTAACGAGCAATGATAATTTTTATGCTTTTAAAGAAAATGAATTCTGGAATAAGATTTTAAAAGTGGTATCAGTAAACAATGAAAAAACACACTTGTATCCAAACAGACACCAAACTTGTTTAAACATCACTTACTGCACAGTCACAACACATGTATTCTATTTTGCATTGCAATAATATTAAAAAATTATAGACTTTTAAAAAGCTGTTGCATTTAAAATACTAATCTAATCTGATCTCCAGCATATTGTAACCCAGGAGGTATTATTTCAGTCTTACTCCAGTAATTGAAACATTCTGCCTTATCAGATGCTGATATTTACATAAAAATTGCAGATCCCATTAGTCACACAGCCCACTTAATTTTGTATTCCTTAGCTGTAAAATCAGTTGCTTTAGATGAACTAATAGAAATCTTGGCAAATACTGGAGAGCATCCACATTCCCTCAGAGTTACAGAATGATTTAAGTCTTTAAGTAAAAGGCTTTAATTTGTTCCATATATACAAACATGCAGTTAATCTTTTTCATTTAATATGTGTAATAAAAATGCTTCAACCTTGTTTTTATGACCTTGTTTTTAGTAAAAGGTCGTAAAAGACAATGGTGTAAGACTGCACACAACTTGAGAAATCACTTGATTACAAAACTTAATTAAATATGCAACTGGCACATTCAAAGCTGACAGGAAGCCAACAAAGATGATTATAATTTCCATGCTTTACTACACAGCACAGATAATTCAGTGACACAAAAATCTTCATTAAGTGCTTTCAGGTTGTTTTTCATGAATTCTAAACATTAACCCCAGGCCACTTCAGACATACCAGTAGGAAAAAGAGAGGAGAGGCAGGAGGTGAAGTAGTTAAAACTGTTTTGTTGGTAATTTATCACTGAAACCAATAAATTATAGTGACACTGAATTTCAACAGAACAGCTAGAAATTGGGAGACTAATAACTGGATCTGTCCCAGAGTAAAACAGATTTTTATTACCAAGAACTGACTTTTCAGTGCCAAAGGGTGGGGTTGTACAGCCTGACTTCCACAGCCACACATTTGCCAACACAGTTCGATTTTTTTAGGGGTTTTTTTTGTTGTTGTTGTAGCCTCTGTTGGTACCCAGGTCAGCTTTTTAGGGCTTAAATATATGTGAACCACAGATCAGGAACTTTGGGAAGAGAAAAGAGTGTAAGAGAAATGTGAATGGAAATACACAGCATAAATCTATTCCATGGCTTTGAAATCCTAAATTATCCAGGCTTCAGGTTTAGAACTGACTGAGGTTTCTAAGATCGATTCAGGCATCGAGGCCCTTTGCATTATGTGGGAATAAAGTCACAGAATCCCAGAATGGTTTGGGTTGGAAAGGGCTTTAAATTTAGCCCATCTCACTCCACCCCCTGGCATGGGCAGGGGTGCCACTCACTGGGTCAGGTGGCCCCATACAGCCTGGCCTCAACAGAAAACCAACATAAATTCCTTTTCAATCTTGTGTTGGTCATTTTACACCCCAAACAGGCCAGCTGAGAACACAAAGTGATTTTCCACTTACCTGTGAAGTTCCCATTGTGCTGCTCTTTGCCCATTCTTATGCGTCTCTGGTCACAGTCTGTGCCATTCTCTGCCATTTCATAGATCAGTCACGTGTGGGGATCTAAGAGCAGAAGAAAAACCAAGAAGCACAAGGTGTGTTTCTGGTTAGGAGGACTCCACAGTCAAAGGATACAGGCAAACACCCAGCAGCTCTCCAGATCCAACTCACACTCATCCTGCATTACACCATCAACCAGGAGAAAGTGATTCAATTCCCATAGTGACACAGATTAAAACATTTCCACCTACATAATTCTAAATTTTTCACTCAAATGACAAAACTCCCTCACTTCTAACAGCTGAACAAAAGCTCATTAAACAAACCCCTTCCATGCCCCAGCCCACTGTTTGGGCTCCAGGAGCAGCAGAGCTTCATACAAACCTCACTTCCATCCTGAGACTGGTGCTTCAGGTGTGCTCCTCATCCTGGCACTAAAGCTTTGCAGGTTGTTACTATGTCAGAAACCTCCCTGGCTGGAAGATCAGCCCTCAGTGTGGTAACCAAGGTACAGAGCTGCATCTCCTGCTTTGCACAGTCTGCTATCTCTGAAGCACAAAAGGCAAACTCTTCAGAGGACAGGAGCTCTCTGATGGAAGCTTTGCTGACACTGTCCATGCTTTCTGCTGGTTTAGCCTCTCTCTAGAGAGATTAGCCCTTGAAAAAAAAAAACAACCCAAAAGAACAGATGTGGTTTTCCTTATCCAGGAGAGTAAATAATGCAAGAACTGGGAGCCAGCATAAACCAGAGTGTTGCAAGAGCTGCCTTTCTTTTTCTTAAAAAACCCCCAAAAAATCTGAACAGCTGACAATTCTTATGCAATCAAACACAAAGAGAGTAACCAGTCAGACTCCTTGTTTTAAACACCCTCTCTTGAATCTTAAAACAGTTCCTGGAGTTTTATTTGGAAAACAGAGTCCCACAAAGCTAAAGTATTTTATTTGCATTGTATTTCTCCCTCAAAGCAAACCTGATTTACAGTTTTTGATATGTTGCTTTTGTTGGAAAGAAAAATGGTGTAATATTAAAATGACAGGTTATATAAAACTGTCCAGGGGAGGAAATTAAAGTTCTACAGAAAAAAATACTTCCCCACTGATTTATGTTAGGCTTAAGTGCCAAGCAGCAACTCAGGTTTGGTAAACAGGAGTGAGATCACCCCTTGGATTCAGACTGCAATAATTTTGTCAAAATTTTAAATAAAATGTTCAAAGATTTCAGATGCTGTATTTGATATTTCCAGGGTCTCACAAGTCAGTTTTAGACAGGTTTTTTTTCTAAACAGGTACAAGCCTTGTGCATTACTTGCAACACAGATAAATTTGCTAGCTAGAATCTGATTATTAAAGGTTTTAGTTAAAATCCAGTAGTCAAAAGCATTGAGGTCTCAGGAAGGAGTCCTTTCTCCAACACCTCCCCCTGACACAAAATGTGCAGAAACACAAATCTGTCTGGTTAAACAAGGCAGCAGAAACTCATCTCATGCATGTTACAGCTTTTATTCACTGCAACATGAACTCCAGAACACCCAAACCACCCAAAAAAATGAACAAAACACCTTTGCAAAAGCTTAAAGATTCCAAGGGCTTTGGAGTCAGCCAAGGACAAGAAGCCTGAGCTGCTGCAGTGGGAGCTCTACAGCATCACTCTGCAGTCACCTGCAACCCAGGGACTGCTCAAACCCCAGGGAAATGTGAAGCTCTCCCTCTCCCCAGGTGAGTTGAGAGCAGCCTGACACCCTGGGAGTCACTGGAGCTACCCCAGTCCTCAGCTGAGGAGAACTGGCCAGTTGCTATGGCAAAATCAGGATCAAATGTTCAGCCACCCCATAATTCCATCAGGACAGTGAGTCCAGATGGAGTGTTTTGTTTCTGACAGCACTTCTTTGTGCTTATTTTTATAAATATTTAAATATGTATTTATGAACATCTACAATATAAGTTTATATACACACATACCCGTGTATAGCACATGAATTTACACAAACAGAGCTCAAATTGCAGAGGGCAATATTTAAATTACACACCCACACACAGCAAGCCTGATGTTCACAGAAAGCTGCTTAGGAAGCAAAAGCCATCCAGAGCTGTTGAGCACACACAGCCACACTAAAAAAAAGTGTTCTGGTTTAGGGAACTTCAGTCACATTATGGTTATTTAAATATAGCAAGGATTAGAAAAAAAAAAGCCACAAATTTCAGTGGACGCCACACGTTCCTCATTTTGAAATCCATCCTTTTTCACATGTGCAAATCCAGCCTTCAAAATTAAAGTCTCAATTGGTTTGGTCTCTGCTCTCAGCTTACTTGCACTCCAAGGAAGTTCCTTCAGTGCAGCACAAACTGCTCTCCATGTTTGATGCTAAAGCCCAGGCTGTGCACAACACCGAATTCCAGTGCAATCCATAAAATTCCTGCATCTCTGGGGGTCTCAGGTGTGTTGTTCCCAAGGCACCACAGCTTTTTTTTTCCAGGAGCTCAACTGCCAGTCCTGCCAGAGCCACTTTTACCCTGCCTGCTTGGAAAGGCACTAATCCAGGATTAGCTTTGCATAACACCACCTCAAGTACACAAGTCAACATTTGCACTGAAGCAGATAAATTATCCCCTTCTACACTTCTGTAGGACAAATACTTGTCAAGAAGGTCTTGAAGCTCAACCATTCTGCAGGACAGCTCTAAAAATTCCTATCTAAAACCACAGCTGACTTGGAGATGGTATCCCTATCCCATGGCAGGGCTGAACAGGCTGCAAACCCTTCTTGGCTCCAGAAAAGAACCTCCCTGGTTTACCCAAGTCTAATTATACTTAAAGCATCTTAACAGAGGGACTGGAGGATGCACATCCCCTCAGCTCAGCACCTTGATCTGCTGTGCTGCTTGATGCCCATTAGAACCACCAGTCCTGCACTAATGCCTCCCCACAGGGATTAATTGGGGTGGGAGTCTGACCCAAAATGGAGTTATCCGTCATTAACTCACTCCATGTTCTCAAGTCTACACCCAATCCATGACAGCTCACCACAGGAAATTAAATTCCATCTGCTAAACAGAACTTCACTCCTGACAGATGCTGGGAAAGACACAGAGCCCATCTCCAAAAATAAATTTGCCTACTACATGTAATATTTAGCAGCAAACATAAAAATAAACTATTTAAAAGAGCCAGGAAAACAACTGTGGGCAGTTTTTGTATCAGGGTGGCTTAGATCATTTGTTAGAGCTGTGCTCACACAAGAACTGCTTTGTAGGGCTGAACAAAGAGCCCACAATACACCAGTGAGCTTTAGTGCAACCCAAAACATGAAGTATAAAAAGACAATTATTGCTAGTCAAAAATGCAAATTGGTCAACAAAAAGGGTTTATGGTAACTGTGACTGGCATTTCACAGCATAAGTGAGACAAAGCAAAACAAGCTATCAGAGCATGAGAACACAACAAAATTGGGCACTGCACTATCTGCTCTCTGTAATCAGAGGAAAGGACAAAAGGCTCTTCTCTGGAGCTCTGGGGAGGCTGTGGAAGCACCCAAGTGTTGGGTGCACTTATGCAAAAGGAAACAGTTTTGGACAAGGCAGTTGGGTGTCTGCACTCTCACTTGGAGGAGCAGAATGGGGACTCGTGTTCTGTACAAAGGATTTTTGGAGGACTCCTTTCCAGTGTGCTGGAATAACAAGGAAGCTGTTTTCATGATCTCACTGCTTTCCCAGACATTGTTTGAATCACCAATTCTTACCACTTCTTACTGAAACAGCCCTGACTCCCATCTCCATCCGTTCCTGCTCATACAGCTCCCAAAACCAGAGGTAGACCTTAGAGCATTCTGCTGTTCCCCCGGCCACCTCAGCAACATATCATTTCCAGTTATTTAAGCCAAATGTTCCAACCCTGCTGCTTCTTTCTCCTCAACTTTTCTGCTATCCCTTCTCCTTTCTCTACACCCTGTTCTTCAATTACAGTAAGGAGAAAAAAGGATTAAAATCCAGCCTTTCCAGGTGGGTAAGGAATTGCACTAATCTAGAAAGTGCTGCACATCTGTGAAAGGGTTTCTTTTTTCAGTCATTAAATACTCTACAAAGAGAAGAAATTAACAATTTCCTGGCAAAGAAACAGCTTGGAGAGCACTTTCCTTCGAAAGCCAAAGACTGCCTGGCACAGGAACACATTCAGGTGAAGGATGGGATCAGTTTGGAAGTGAAACATTACATACCCCTTCCAGCTCCTCACAGTTACTCCCTCTCCACCACTTCTCCAGGATCTGAAGGCAGTGGAAGAGCCCAACACGTCCTCAACTTTGCAGCACTCGAGCCCAAAGCAGCTCCTCTTGCAAAGCTGCTGCCCCTGCAGAGCAAGAGAACACGGTTCATGTGACACTGGAGTGACACAGCCCCTCACTTGGAGGTTAATGACTTTCCTGAAGATGACAGAAAATAGAAAAAGTAACTGGTCGATTTTTTTTTCCAGTCCTTCAGCACTCCTGGGAAGCATTCAATTAAAATAAATTAGGCCACATCTGAAAGATGTTCCAAATCTCCACAGATTTAGCTATAATGGGTTATTTTGATATGAGTGCATTTATTCCCATACTAAAAATGTTTTCCTAACTAAAATAGTTTAATTCCTCAAAGGAGAAGTAATTCAGTGAAAGACCACAGGTTTCCATTTTGTGGGTTATGCCTCTGTACACCAGACCTATTTTCCAATTCCTACCCAAATAAATCATCTTAGAATTCAGAGTTAAAATTCTCATTTTTCCCAAAAAGACTTTGGGATGCCTTTTAGGAAAGACTGTTGTAACATGAGCTTCAGGGATGCCGTGCAATTTCTTTTGAGTTGACTGAAAGTTCTGTTCCTGCCGTTAAAGCCACATCTATTAAGCTGTTCTTTTTGGTGTATTTTTTCTGGTGAAACATGGATTTTGATTACATCCAGCAGCAGAATCAGGTGCTATAATGAAGCAGCAGAGATGCTGTGCAATAAATAGACGAAGAGGTGAGACCCAGGGATAAGAGGATATGCAGAAGAGGCACAGCACAGATGAAAAGAGATGAACACAAGGATCTGACAAAGCCCAGAGTGGCTGAAAGCAGCTCCTGAGATAACAAATTCTGCTTTTCACAGGAACAGTCTCTAAGTGGAGCCAATTCAGATTTCACACTTGGCATCCAGTGAGGACACACTGCCCAGACAAGGCTCACAGAAGCCAATTCTGAGCCCTGGGAGAGAGAAAAATACTCTTTTAATAAGTTTGAAATACCCTGAACAACTGCCTGCCTCACTAATATCATCTCCTGGCTCCCTCTGGGCCAAGCAGCACAAAAACCAGCGAGGTTTAGTGGTTTTGGTGCTGCCTCATGACTGTGTTTGAAGCTGCTACAGGGCTACAAAAAGCTCAGTATTGCAACAGCTTCAGGGTTGTGCCCTTCGTCCTCAGAGAATGGCAAAGTCCATCCAGCTCACACTTGTCCACAAGGAAGAGAAGTTAAAGTTCCAACCTGCAGATAACTATGTCTGCCATCACGATATATCAGGAATTAGAGGGTTTTTTCTGTTTTAAACCCACAGTTTTTTAAGAAATAAGGAATCCCCAAGCACGCACTAATGACACAGATCACCCTAAGGAGAGCTGTTCAGGAGATGCAGTCAGAGGCAGCTATGACATTCAGAAGGAATTCCAAGACAACAACTTAGAAAAAAAGCTTTAAGGTGGGAAGAGTGCAGTTGCTTGAGCCTATTCACCTTCCTCATTGCTACCACCCACCTGAAAGCTACTGAGTCTCCTCCTACCCTTCCCCACAGCAATTACAAACACCCTGGGTTTCAGCAGCTCAGCAGGACATGAAACAAAGCTCAGAGTAATAAAGAGAGCTCATCTCCCATTGCACAACTGGAAACTGGCTTTTGAAACCCTCATCTGAAAACAGGGGATGAAGCCATCATCACAACTGTCACTTATCCAAGAAGGAATAAAGGAAAGTCTATCCCATGCTGCAGAAATAATGGACTGGAGGAAGAGGGCTGACACAATGAAGAGTGTTTCATTACAGAAATTAATGCATTAGGAAGAGCTGATATATGTCACTATAAGGTGTTATGAAGCATGAGAACATCCCCATCAAACTGAGGTGAAACAATCTCCAAAAGAGCAGAATTCCTGACAGCAAACCAGCACCAAAATCCACTGCCCAAACAACACGTGCTCCAAGGCATGAAAGAGTAACACCACACTCTCTCCACCTCAACCCACATTGTCACCATTAACTAAACCAGGATACCCACTTGTTGGTAAGCACAGAGAAGAGAAAACAAGGGCAGGAGAAAACCCTGAAGAAATGCCATAGGTGCAGTTGAAAGGAGATAACCTGGATTCACAGCACTTTATAGATAAACAGCTGCTATCAAACACAATTATCACCCCTTCCCTCAGGTCACCTACACGACCTGCCAAGCATCTGAGGGGCAAAACTGGAATAAAACGGGAATCTTGCAGCTTTATTATCTCCTGTAAACACATTGGCTGGAGAAATAAAAACCAGACTTGGTGCTTAACCCCAGTCAGCAGAAATGTTCCCATGGATTTGGGCCTCACAGCCACAAGTCCCAGGCAGTCCATGGGGATGCAGGGAGCACCCACCCGGGAAAGCATAGCACATTTCTAGTGGAAAAGCAGACAAAGGCCATCGGTATCTGACTCTCCGCAGGGAGAAGGACGGATTTCTCCCTGTGTCATCAGGCACCGACCCTTGGGCCGGAGCAGGGCGAGTCTATCCCACCCTTCCCGGGGCTTTGGAAGAGCAGAGCCGCTCTCCAGCGGGGTGAGATGGCAGCGGCTCCTTGCTCGCCCTGAAGGCCGGCGAGCAGCAGCCTCTCCTCCCGCCCTGCTCCTCCACAGCATTCCCGTTCCCACACGGCTCCCTCGGTTCCCACAGCACCGCCCGGGCCTGGGGTCCCGCCGGGGCTCCGGAGCCGCCTGGACCGGGGGTTCCCCCTCGCCACCGCCACCTCAGAGCCGGAGGGGCCGTGAGGGGAGCACTGAGGTAGGCAGCGCTGAGGGGAGCGATGGGCAGCGCTGAGGGGAGCGATGGGCAGCGCTGAGGGGAGAGACTGGCAGCGCTGAGGGGAGCGATGGGCAGCATCAGGGGGTCCCGCTGAGGGGCCGGTGACGAGATCCCCGCCCGCCAAGAGAGCCCCGGGCCCGGCCCTGCACTCACCACGCTCCGGCAGCTCCGCTGGGCCCGGCACAACGCGGAACTGGGCCCGGCACAGCACGCCCCGTCCCGCCCCGGGCTCCGTCACTTCCCGAGCGCCGCGGCCCCGCCACCTCCGGGCGGGCGCAGCGAAGCGGCCAGAGAGGAGCGGCAGGTGGGCGCTGAGGGGGATGTTCCTTTATAGCCTCCTCATACCCGTCCGCTGAGGGCCATGGGGCCCCGCACAGTTCGGTCCTCCCTCGGTCTTTGTCCTCCGTGGCCGCTCGGGCTCCAGCGCGGCCGGGCCTGGCGGCGCTGGGCTGCCGCAGCCCGCGGTGGAGCTGGAGGCGGCCTCGCTGCTCAGCTGAATTTGGGGTATTGACTTAAAATCTCCAGCATTGCACTGTTTCTCTCCCCGTTTCTAGGTGTAATTTTGACATGAGGAAAGGCTGAGAGGATTGGGAGCGTTCAGCCTGGAGAAGAGAAGCGCCGGGGTGACCTAATTGTGGCCTTCCAGTACGTGAGGGGGAATTACAGGAAAGGTGGGGCAAGACTTATCACAAAGGCCCGGGGTGGTAGGACAAGGGGGAATGGGTTCAAATCGACAAAGAGGAGGATTAGATTGGATATTAGGAAAAAATTGTTCCCTGTGAGGGTGGTGAGGCCTGGCACAGGTTGCCCAGAGAAGCTGTGGCTGCCCCATCCCTGGAAGTGTCCAAGGCCAAGTTTGACAGGGCTTGGAGCAACCTGGGATAGTAGAAGGTGTCCCTACCCATGGCAGAGGGTGGAACAGATGAACTTTAGGGTCCTTTCCAACCCAAATCATTCCATGATTGTATAATTTGCTGTTTTATCTTAGCTCTGCTTGCTGAGTCAAAGCCCATCACTGTTGAGGTGGTCAGAAAGCTGGGTCTGGGGAACTGTTCCTTTGTGTTTCTAACAAATGTTCTTTGTCTTCAAATAACCAAATGCAAACCAGGTGAGAGCACATGAAATACTCTTAGAAGCTGTGAAACAGTCAAGTAAATTCTGTTTTTCCCCCTTTTCAGAGCCACTCTCCAAAATCCACCATGATTTCTCTCTTCAAACCCGACTTGCTGAATGTCATCGTTGGAGTCGTGTGTGGCGTGTGCCTGGGCTGGGGCATACGGGGGAGACTCCGCAGGAAGCCTGGAGCTGGAATAATGCCAGAGCCTTCCAACAGCCTGGGGGGCGAGGCCGAAATCATGGGAGAGTCTGGGGAGCTCAAGCTGGTGCTGATCGTCCGCAACGACCTCAAGATGGGCAAGGGCAAAGTAGCAGCACAGTGCTCCCACGCTGCTGTCTCTGCCTACAAGCAGGTTCACAAAAGGAATCCCGAGCTCCTGAGGCAGTGGGAATACTGTGGCCAACCTAAAGTGGTCCTCAAAGCTCCCGATGAAGAGACTCTGGTGCAGCTGCTGGCTGAGGCGAAGCGCCTGGGGCTGATTGTGAGCTTGATACAGGATGCTGGGCGTACTCAGATAGCTCCAGGCTCCAGGACTGTCCTTGGAATCGGACCAGGACCAGCTGATGTCATAGATAAAGTTTCTGGTCACCTTAAACTCTTCTAAACCGGTACCAGAAAGACCTGGGTGCGTTAATGTACGTCAGTACTGAAGGGATAAAAATCCGAGTTGGGTGGTTCTTTCTGTATCTTCTCCCAGTGTTAATAAAATAAACAAGTTTTGTAAGATTTAAATTTGTAAACCATGAGTTTCTCTAGCTTGTGTTCCAAAGGGGGAAAGAGAAGTCTAGCTCAGGGCAGTTGAGGAAAGCAGAGCTGGCTCAAGAAGGGACCCAGCAAATTTACAACTTGTGCAGGTGGTTGATAGAGTTTAAGAGTTTCCTCTTTCTGCCTGTTTTTTGTAGTGAATACATTCTTTAATTCAGAAAGGCTCAGCTGCTGGAGCAGTTGAGAACTGAAGCTGGGGCTAACTGTAGCCAACTTCCTGCCCAAACAACTGCTGCAGCAACTTGTAACTGGTACCAGGCTGACCAGTTCAACTGGATTTGCAGCCCAGACCAGTAAACAGTTGTGGGGAGCAGCTGTGAGCTGAGCTTCCCTCTGGAGGGGTCTGTGTAGCTCCTACACCTGCAAAAATGTGCAGCTGAGCCAAGGTGTGGGGAGTTACCCACTATATAAACAACTGGGCACTCAGGGACAGACTGAAATCCTCATTTTCTTGGGATTAACAGGCCCTCCTGGGTTTAAGGAAGCACCCTAGGGGTTCAAGTCAATTCTACTTGTACAACTTGTGAGTGTTCTGCTGTTGAGCACCTTTGCCAACCTCTCAGCCACATCTCCCAGCTGCGTGCTTGTGAAACAGGTTGTAAGAGAGGGAACAGGATTTATCTCCATCTCCATCCATCCATAGATCCAGAGGGAATGGCAGAGGGGCTGAAATGCCCATAAACACAGAGGATGGAAATGTTTCTATACTGCACCTCTTACTCAGAGGCATAATCCTTTTCAGAGACTCACTGCAGACTTGTGCTCCACCCCTGCTGAGCACAGAGAGCCCGGGGCAGGTGAGCCCCTGCCACCCTCCATTCCATGGAAGTGCCCCAGCATCACAGCACAGAACTGTGGAGCTCACAGGAGGAAGAGGGAAGGGGGAGCTGGATCCTGAGGCCCAGTGTGGCTCCTGGTTGAGACAGGAGCTTGTAGAGCTGTTGGAAATCTGGCCAGTGCTGTCAGACTCGTTACACTCAAATATGACAGTATTCATAGAGAAACATTTAAGTCAATTTTATTTGAAGCTAAATATGTTTAAGGCAATTTACATACCTAGAACATGATCTCAATTGAACTGGCACACCCTACTACAATCCTAATGTATCATCTGGTCGAGTATGCTGGAGTTGACCACAGTGCAGCCAACTAGTGAAAAGTGCTATTTTCTTCTCTCTGGCATAATCTTTCTCTAGAAAAAGCATTACATATTTTCCTGTATTGCCCCCTCAGTGCAAGACCCCACTACTGGTCCCCATTGCTGCTCTGCTGCTGGCCCCTCAGACCCCTGGCTGCACACACCTGCACTGCCCCCCACTACCAGCACTGGAATACTTGGTTTGAGTCCAAAGGTCCTTTTTTTTTGAAGACAGTAAAGTGAAGCTACCACTATGCAGCATGTCCACAGTCCAGTAATTTATTTTTAAATTGCGTAATTTCAAATTGCACAAACAAAACTGAACAGCAATATGCTTGAATTCTCTCTTCTGTACACTCAAAACAGTGATCTAAAACACCACAATATCCAACATACACAAACCTCAGGGCAGGGTTAGTAAATACACAGATTGGAATCATGGTGCTCTGTTCCTGAATGGAATGTCCCACAAAAGCACAGGATACAGCACAACATAAGGTCATCTGTTACATATGGAGTGAGCAAAAAGACACTAGCATTTTCTATATGCATAACTGGAAAAACCTGCATAGGTTAAGGGGGGAAAAAAAAAAAAAAAGAACAAAAAAACCCAAAACTTTTACTCATTTTAAGTCAGGCAAGGTTGTCTGTACGCATTTTAAATTCTTTTAGAGCTATGCAATCCAACCCAGGGAGGATATGCTGATTAGTGTTGTCTCTTGTCAGCAGTCTTGCAAGGTCAAATACAAGTATCTTGGCTTTAGCTTTCTCCAAATATACAGTGAGACTTAAATGCATTTAGAATAGACAGTACATACTGTAAGCTGCTCACATACAATGAACTTAAGATTCAATATTAGAGTGTAACACTATAGAGTGCAAATCAGAATCTTCACAATAGACTTAATGGTAATAAGCAGTCCTGCAAAAGCCCACTTGAACAAAGTCGTTTAAACTATTCCCCTTCTGAAAGTAAAAGTCTAAATGACATGGAATGTGAAAAAGATTTAACAGAAGTGATTCAAATCGTTTTGCGCTAGAAAAAACAGTCCTTCATGAACCAAAGGTTACAAGAACACGAGGCAGAACTCTTTGCTTTTCCCTGTTATGAGTTAAAGCGGGGAGGGACGGTGGAGTTTCAGTAAGAAAAGTTGCTGCTCCAGACTGGCTTGTGCTGCATCTCACATGCTGTAGCCGAAGCCGGGCTGCGGCTGCCCGTAGGGAGGGGCTGTGTAGCCATAGCCAAAAGGTGCCTGTGGAGGAACTGCCACGCTGGGTCCTGCTGTCAACATCAGCTGGGGCTGGCCTGCAACACACAATGGGCATCTTACTCCTCCTGAACTGAGAAATCACTCAGCAAAGCTCCTGAAAATTCTCAGCAGGTATTTCTGTGTTTCACCGGTAAGTCCTTGCTGACCTGGACTGGGCTCCTTTGGAGCCAGAATGGGTATTTTCCCACAAAACCTCGGGACACAACACGTGGCTAAAAATGCTACAGTGTAAAGTATGTGAAGGAACTCTTACTAGAATAAGCTGGATATAAAGTAGGTATAAATATGCTTTAGACACAAAGCATATTGCACAAGATCCAAATAATCACTTGCTGGAAAGTCAGGAATAGCACAGCTCCTGTACACCTTTCCTTAAGGAGCCAGGACAACCTTGATTCCTGCAGTCCACAGCCCACCTGAGCAGCCACAGCATCAGTGGCAGTATCTAGTATTTTGGAACACATTCCTTAAGACTTGATTTCACATGGAGAACGTTCCTATTTCCCAGGACTTCCTTGGGAAAAAAACAAGATTAAGGAAGGTTTGTTTTAAAAGTGAAATACGTTATTGATAACACGTGAACTAAAGCATTACCATAAACAATAGGTTGTGTTTCTGTAGCTTGCTCCTCTTCCTTTCTCAAAGACTCTGATGCATCCAGTTTATCCACCTGGAATTGAGACCAACAATTAAAAAATCTCCTCTAAAACAGATACTTATTTGTGGCAGAGAAGTGGAAAAGCCTTAGTGGTATGTTAACACCCATCAAGAAAAGGAGACCATTTACAAGTTAAGATCAATTCAAGTAGCAATGTTGGTACTGGTGCAGTCAAGATTGTCTGTTTCCTGAAAAAAAACCCTCCTTGAGGGATTTTCAACTACTTTGAAAGCTCACTCCAGGCTGAAGCTTTGTACAAAAGGTTCTGTACTGGACTGGAGCTGGACAGCCTTTGGACACAGACTCAGATTTGAGCTCAGTCTCAATTGGAGACCTCTGGCATTGGAGCAATTGCCAAGATAATGCCCAGACCTGGAGAAGTTTCCCTGGAGGTGACATTGAGGCAAAGTAATCTGGTTTGTGTTTGGATAGAGCAGACTGCAATAGCATCCGACATGTCACTTGAGCCTCAAGATTTCACTTTCCAAACCCATTCACTCATGCAATTTAAGTTCAAATGCAGAGAATGCATGTGTATAAGACTTGCTTTTTCCACTCCAGAACTGTGTGGCAGTCAGCCTAAACCCACAGATACTCCAATTCTTCCAGCTGTACACACAGTAACAGACAAGCCTGGCCAGCTTCACTGCTGCACTGCAAGTGCAATGGTGCTGTTTGCCCACCCCTACAGAAAGGCAAGAGAAGAACCTTCTTCTGTAGTGAAATATTGCTCATTTCTAAGACAGATCCAAGGGGACTCAGCATTTCTAGAGTCTAAGGCAGGCCCTGAAACTAAAACCACAAAATGAGGTACTGGGATTTTACCTGGGAGATAAGATTTAGAACCAAGTCAGAGATAATCACGCCAATTACTTTGAAAGGCAATATTACAACTCACAAGATTAATGTTTCATTTCGCTCATGTCCTTGACAAAGGAATTTGAAGGTTTCCTGCACTTACATAGGGTCAGGGTTATTTATTCAGCTACAACATCCACGAGTGAGTTTGCAGCTTAACTGTGCTACGTGAGCAAATATCTGCTGGCAGCTCCAAGAGCTGTGAGCTCCTCCTTTCAGCTGTGAGTTACAATTTGTGTTCCATAAACCTGCTCCTCTGTAACCTCAAGCTGAGGCACAACTCCAGGGAGTGGCAGAAGTCCTGAGCTCGAGTTCCCTCATTGACTGGGCTTCCATGGCCAGCCTGGTGCTTGCCTCCCACAGTATCTGGCTTGCTGCTGCCAAAGTGCACGGGATGGTATCCAATGCTCCACGACTCATTTCCAGACACCGTGCTGGGAACTGCACTGTTTCTAACTCCAAACAGCAACACACTGAACACAGAAGCACAAGTTTAGAGATGCAAATCCAAGGAGAATGTGCAGAGTTTGCTACTAAGCAGAGGCATTTGGCTTACTCACACTTGGAAAGCCTCCAGCCCAGGACATTCAATGCATTTTGGACCCAGTTTTGATGCCTCCCCTCAGAGCTGAACAAATATTGACAAGAACAAGCGCCAAGTTTGAAACCAGCCCGCGGGATGGTTCTTACACCACTTGCTCGAGCATCACCAGCTTCAGGGCCCTACACACTTGGAGCAAGATTGATTGAAAGGCTTTTCCACAGGGACTGCAATAAGCTGCAGAGGAAAAGTAACATGCATTCAATGTTATCGTGTTATGTGTGCATGAAAAAGAGGCAAAAGTACTGAAGCACGAGTGAGGTCTGAAGATGACTGCCATACAGGCTCCCCCCAAAAAACCACACGCAGCCCACAGCAATGCCTTGGAGCTTCAGGAGTAGTGGGATGTAATTGCAATGACTGCTACACATGCGTAGTTTATGCAAACACTGCAGTTCAATTACCTTTTTTCACACACACGCTCTCCTACTTTCCTTACTAGCTGCTGAAGGACCTTACACTACGTGTCTTAGGTTAGCCTTGAGTTCCAGTGGTGTCTTTACAACCAGCAGTTTTTTGCATTTAGTCCATCTTAAAAGCTGTCACTTTGGTTTTGTCCTTTGCTCAACCACATTAATGGAAAACTCCTACTAGGGCTGACCCCTGGGCTAAGGAGGATCACGGTGGCATTTGTAGGGAAGCAGATAGACAGAAAACCTTGGATTGCCCTTCTGAAGGTCAAAGTTACATTGCAAAAGGCAAGCCCTGGAGTAGCCTCAGAACAGCAATAAGCATTACCATTTTTATATTTTTTTTTAATGAGGTAGCAAGAGAAGTTTAGTGAAGCTCAAGAGCTTGGAAGGCAGTCTTTCTTTGGACAGCTACTAGAAATTTACTACAGGGAGGAGAACCACAGACTTGGTGTAACAGCTGAAGTTTTAAGTTGCTACATGAACTAGAGCACTGTGTGGATTAGATCAGCACCATGAGAACTGACACCTGAGTGAGGAAGAGTCCCTCTGGAAGCAGCCAGTATCTACTCTGCCTACAGTCAGCACGCATTAGTCATGGTCCAGAGATCAGGAACTGGATCACAGCCCTTCAACCAACAAATGCCAGACTGATTTATGGATTCACAGACTTATTTCTTATTGTAGGAGGTTCTTCCAGTCAGATTGGCAGTCAAATAGTAGCACTTGTGCAAGTATTTGTGTGCTGTTTGAATACCAGGCTGACTGTGATCCAACTGATCACCTGTATGCCCTTCCTGAGGATCTATTAGCTTATTAGTAGCAAATGAATCTACTTTTCTCCTACAGCACTAGCTACTGAGAGTTAAACAATTTGCAAATGCTTTAGTGATATTTTGTTTGGGGAAAAAGCAGTAGCAGCAGTGTAGTAAACATAGGAAAGAAAAAAACTCATGCAGAATCCTTAGACTTAGTCCTCCAGACTTAAAGATGGAAAACAAGAATCAACTTTCACCTTTTCCTTTATTGCATCAACCTGCAAAGGAATTCAGAAGGTGCAGCTTAGAAAAATCAAATTCCATATTTAGCATATAAAAAGGTAGAAACAAAAGCGTCAGGGAAGAAATAATTAAGGTACAGGCGAGTAAAAACAAAGGTACACCAGAAGTATCTGCTTTAGAAAGGCAGCTCTGCTTGTTGCTGGCTCTTACTTCATTAGCTACACTAAAGCTACATCCTAATCCTTTAGCAGATCAGGAAATTTTTATCTTTAAGAATCTACTACTCCCACCAAAGGCCTGGTGTTATCTTGGTACATCAGGCATCTCTGACAAACAGTTTTACTGCTCAGCCAGCTCCCCACCTCCCCCAAAACAGCATTCCAGGCTGGCTACAGAACTACAAGGTAGTCCTGCCTTTAGAAGGAATAGCCAGGCAAATTTCTGGACAAACAGGCACCTTAGTCTTCACTGACTGCATGAAAGTAAAAGCTGAACTCAAGCTTGAAAGAGTCTTAATTGTTAAGGAATTTACACCATTTCACTGGAAGATACTCCAAAAGCTTCAGCTGGGCAAATCCTGCTAGTGACAGTTGGATTTAATTCGAGTCTGTTCAAGTCTGTCAGAGCATTACCAAATAATTCCCCCATCCTGAGTCACTTCAAATAAGGGTTGAGTCATAATTAGTGCCATTAAGTATCAGAGCCACATTTTAGAGTTAAATGCACAGCAGAATAAGTTATCTCCAGATCTAGCTATAAAGCTGTTTTAGTACACAGTCTAGAATTAAGTTAAAGCTTGATCCCAGCTGGGATTCCTGACTGACACAGCACAGGAAAAGCCTGGAACTGCTTTAGCCACTGCCCAGGGTCAGGCAAATACTACTGATGTAGGTTCTGTCATTGGCAGAGAGGGTGGAGCCTGCAAGTGTTTCAGCCTCTTAGAGGGCGAAGTCTCTCCCCAGATGGACTGAAAAGTAAGTGTGGACATGGACAGACAGACATTGGACAAAGCCCAAATCAATGTTAGTAGCAAGCAGACAATCTCAAGGCATTCACCACAGTGACTAACAAGCTCTGGGTGTTGGAGAGGCACCTGCTCTTACCTTGGTCAAGTATTCCTTCATGACCTGAATAAAGTATGGCATGGCAAAGTCCATAATGTTGTGCCTCCACGCTGTTTCCAAGACAACATCTGGCCTTAGGAGATCGTAGCAGGTGAAGAGACAAGCACCAAAGCATTCCCTCTTGTTCTCCTGCAGGAACCACTGCAGCAGCTCTTCTGCCAGCTCAGTATCTTTGGATTCAGAAGCGTACTGCATGGCATCCTGCAACGGGACAGAGCCTCAGCCTCGGGGCACACAACAACCCACATGTGCTGTTCACTAAGCTCCCTTTAGAGCCAAACCAACCAGAGCTGCTAAAGATGACCTGGTGCTGTCTCACCTTGTACAGCCTGTCCTTCTTGCAGAGCTCCACACTCTGTTTCCAGCGGTTGTTGCCTTTGAAGAGATAGGCAGCGATTCTTCGGAACTCTATTAGCTCGTGTTTCTCCAGACGTTGGGCAAGAGAGATGTTGTCAAAGTTGTCATAAGCATCTATAGAAGTCCTAAGAGCCTGAGTGAAGCAGAAAAAAGAAGCTACTCACACCTCAGATGTACAAGTGGACCCACAAAATGCAAACATTCTCCATTAGCTCTGTATTCCTGCTTTTAGCATTCCTGTATTCCTGCTTTTAGCATTCCTGTATTCCTGCTTACAGGATTCTAGCCAGCCCTGCAGAGATCTGCTGTTTTAGTTGAGAAGCTGCTGTTTGACACGTATGGAGTTTAGAGTGTTTCAGTCAGTATTTTTTAGTAGTGATTGCTGAGGTTAGGGGCCTCTGAATACCAGGCAGCTGTTCTCTGGAAACAGTAGAACAGCCAGACATCACTGTTCGCCTCATTCTCTGAGTCCTTTTCTTAGCACCCACTGTTTGTTTGCCTTAAATAAAAGCTGTCACACTCGTAACAAAGTAGCCACTCTACCCCCAGTAGGAATGACACAAAAATCTCTCAGAAAGCCACTAACACTTTTCCACTTAATCCTTGACTCTTCACCACTAATTCAGCTTCAAGTGTTAGAGAACCTATACTTAAGGAATTAAAGTTAACAGCAAGCAGGTAAAAACTACTGAAAATGTGAAGGAAAACTGTGTTTCTACACATTAAACAAAAGCTGAGAATATGAGGTAAAGCCAGAATTAAGTGCTTCAAGACAAGACATACCTGGTAATCTTCTTCAATAATGAAGAGGTTGTTGAGGGACTCATTGACTGATTTGTTGTTGTGATTTTGAACAGAGCGCAGGTAAGGCTTAACCAGGGGCAGCTGTTTAACCTGCAAAGAATCAGGGAGACACATTTAAGTCAGTTTTTGTGGAAGTCTCTTAGCATCTTCCCTGGCAGGCAGGGGAGTAGCTGAGCATTAAAAAATGCTACTACAGCTCAATGCTTTCCCAGCTTTTGCACTGATCTGGATAACAGAGAATTACCTTTGTGAAGAAGGTGACAGCACGAGTGTGGTCAAGCCGAGGGGACAACACCATCAGCAGATCATTCAGCAACAGAGGCTTAAATTCCAAATAGAACTGAACTGCCTTGTAGTATAGCTCTACATTGGCCACCTAGAGAGGAGCAAAGATGCATGGCTCAGGGCAGGAGTTTGATTGTGGGGAAATCCAAAGGAAAAAGAGACATAACTTTCACTAGGAAAGCAGTACCTTAGTGATGATATCTTTGAACTGGCCTTCTTTCCAAGCATCTGTTGGGTGATTCATCATTGTGATTATGGCATTATCATACTCTTCATACTTATCATACAGGAACACCAGCTCAGCCCAGAGATGGGCTTGTTCTGCAGCTCTCAGAACCTAGGCAAAAGGCAGAATTAGCAATATATGTTAGCTGGAATTTCATCACTGCTCAGGCTTTAGTGTGACTAATGACTTCAAGAGCTGCTGGTGGAAAAGTCAGGGTACAAACAGCCCAAAAAGGTGTGTTTTCAGCTAAATTTAAAGCCTCAGACATTCACCTTGGGAATGTTGACTCTGGACCAGAACAGCTCCAAGTGCTCCCTCATCTTTTGTGGCTTGAACTTGGAGTAGAGAATTGCCAGCTCTGTGAACATCCCCATGTGTGCTCGCTCCAGTCCAAGTGCTGCTTCCAACATGGTGATCAGCTCCTCAAAGTAGCCACGATCCTTAGAGACACAGACACAGACATTTCACATCAGGAACCATCCAGAATCCCACATTTTGACAGGGTTGCCATGGCAGAACTGACTGTACAACAGCAGGCAGCTTAATTACCTGATAATAGTTGATTAGCTCTTCCAGCTCATCTGCATGCACTACGATATGGAGCCCACACATCTGAGCCAGGCGGAATTCTTTCCCATCCACACAAGCGAAGCAAACCTGGAATTGAGATTTGTGTTACTGCTTATAATCCAGGCTTCTGAACAGGCCCCAGCTTTGAAGTTCTTGACCTGAGAGCAGCAAATTCACCTCTTTCCACGTGCGAGTGCTGTTGGCTTTCCGAGCACCATCCACGGCTGCCTGGTACTCGCCCAGGTGCACTAAGGTCGAGGCCAAACGGCCAAAGTTGGACACGTTGTTGTACAACAGCTTGGCTGCTTCATACATCTTCTCATCATAGCAGCGATCACCAACCTAGGGCACAGCACAGCCAGGTTATTCCTGCACCTTTTCAGCCAGTGGTGTATTACATAACATGTGTGGCGTTCAAGCCCTTGTCAAAATGGATTTAAAGGCCAAGATCTACGTGCATATCCAGAGAGACAGAATTCCCAACACCCCTCTGTGATTCAGCAAAACAAAGTCAGTCTCACTCACCTGCTGGATATGTGCATTGTTGGGTCCATTGATGAACTCCTCGAGCTCTGCCAGGCGGTTTGTTTTAGCAAGAGCAAAGATTAATTCTGTTTCCACATACGACTCCCGGGCCTTCTTGCGTGCCATCTGCAGGTACTTTACCAGTTCTTCCCAGTTTCCTATGGAAAGGAGTTCAGAATGGTAACTTCCCACCACTGGGGGCACTTGTGCTTAAGTTAAACAAGCAGCTGAACCCAAGTTTGACATATTTCTACAGCTATTGCCCAACAGTCAACAACCTTCATGCTGCTCATTATCCTAGAATGAGCCTAACTAAAATCCTATTTAACTTCATACAAAGATTCTGAAAGAAGTCTCCAGCTAGCTAAAGATTGAAATTATAGGCCACTGATTATCTGTAAATGGAATACACTACCTTTTCCCATTCTTATTTAGGACAGTCCTTGAAGGGCCAGATTCCTCTACTGGCATCAAGATACAGGTCTGGCAGAACTGCAGTTTGAGCAGACCAGGCAAAAGTGCTGAGCAACATCAACAGCCAAGATGTAAATAAAACTTAATCATACCACTGGCATTAGCAGCTTGAACAACTTCCATGTACGAGGAAGGATCATCTGCTTTGATGTAGGAGTCAATTGCCTCCTTTACCATCCCCTTCTGGAGCTGTGCTTTGGCCAGCTGGCTCCACACTGCAGGTTCATTGCAGCGCTCAGCGAACTCGTACGCACGGTCCAGGTTCCCAATGTGCTCTATCAACACCTGGGAAAAGGACAACCATGATCAGCCACTCTCATCAAGGTCACTTTTACAACTCACTCAGCTGTAGTTTGTGTAAGTTCCTCAATGGATCCAAAGCTTTTAGAAGAGGGAGTAACTCAATGTTGCCCACACAGCGTGAGTGATTTTAGGCTGACAAAGTTTCAATAAAGAACGTTTGTTCTGTTTCGTAAGACAAGACATTGAGCAGCTTTGGGCACTTTGCTAATTGGTGTTAATCAATCAAGTCACCAGCAAAGTCCTTGCGTGGGGATGCACAGGGAGGTTTTAGTGCCTGAGAATTTTAGATACCTGTACAGCTGATGTGTTGACATCAAACTTCCTGAAGATAGCAAATGCCTCCTCGAAAAGCTCATTGCTGATAGCAATATTGGCTATATCAGGGGCATCATAGTTATCCAGGCGATTGATGTACTCCATGACACGGGTGCGGTCAGCCTTGATGGCTGTAAGGATGAGAAGGTTCTGCAGGTTCCTGCAGAGGGAAAGAAAACAGTACTTATCAAATAATGATCAAGAAATTCACCCTCTGGAGAAGGTATTAGTTTATTTGCTGTTTCATATTACAGCAATAACTCCAAGTTTCCTGTGGCTTAGTTTTGATCTCACACACCTGTGCTCACTGAAGACAGAGTTATCCAGAACTATTTTCTCCAGCAGTTCAATGAGCTCATTGGGAAGATCTGCAGTCATGAAGGCCTTCACAGTGACAGAGACTTCCTCGGGGTCCTGGGTCTCTGACAGCGCAGTCTGGACAACCTGCAGGCAGAGTCAAGGCATGGGCAGATCAGTGATATCAGGTTCTGCAGGTCCAGTTAGGACAGGCAAGGCTGTGAATGTCCTGCCAGTTGTACCTGGTCAATCAGGGGTCTTCTGTAGGGGTTGCTCTCCAGGAGCACACTGGCCCAGAGCTCGGGGTCCTTACGGCGAACTAAGTAGCGGGAGAGGCTCTTGAAGAGGGAGTTCTCATTGCACACCTGGAGAAAGGCACAGCTTGCTCAGAGTGAGGGCACAGCTATGGAGCCCACACATAATTGTACTGCAACTCTCAACTGAGGGGCAGACTGGAAATCTCAGCCTTTGATACTTCATCAACCTCCCATTTTCAGATGGGCAGCAGAGTTTCCCATTTCTCACTAAGCTGCAGAGGGAGATTAAACAGCCACCTCCTCCTCTTCTGTGTTAGAAGCATGCACTTCCCAGCTTAATACATTTTAGGAAATACATGTTTTTGTCATAAAGCTTTCTCTATACCCCATGCCACTGATGTTAGAACTCAACCACGAGGCAGCTGCCTGGGCATACATACATTAATCAGCTCCAGATCACACTGTCCACGCTCGTAAGCCACACAGGCCAGGTGAGGGTCCCTCTTCTCACAGTACTTGCCAACAACACGACTGTCATAGTAGGGATTCTCACGCAGGAATCTCTCTGGGTTGTTGTTGCTGTCAATGTATATCTTGGCCAGTGCATTGTGAGTGGCAGGCTCCTCACAGCCCTCATGAATTCTTGCTTCCAGCCAGGGCAGAAGCAGCTTCAGTCTAGAAGGAAGTGATTTTCACATTAGAAGTTGTGTAATTAAGGATTCACTTGCACAATTTCTACACTCTGGAAGCCAGCCTTGGTGTAGGATAGAGTCAGGAACTAAACCAGAGTTACAGTGCTCTGTTTTAACCTACACTGTGGTTCATTACTAGAATGGTGTAACTTTCTGACACCACGAAGAATAGCACACACCAAAGTTACCTGGAGAGATCCCCACATTAGCCCAGAATTAAAGCTGGTTCTCACCCAGTGGCAGCTTCTGGTTGTGTCAGTACCAGCTTTAGCTGTGTGACAAGGACATGCACTGATGGATGAGCAGCAAACACTGCCAGACTGAGAATTGGTAAAGGACTTGTAGAAGTTTAATATTTAATACCTGTTTCTTTTCTCAACCTCTGCAACAAGTTCATCAGTCGAAAATTGACCTCTCACTACAAGGATGAGGTTCTTTATCACATCTTCAGAGCAATCCACATCAAGCAGTCCCCCAATAACAACTGGCAGACGGCTTGGATTCACCTTAACAGGAGCATTTAAAGAGAGGAGGGTGTTGTCAGGGAGCAAGGGCAGGCAATATTTATCCCCAGAACTACATGTGAAAGCCACTTGTTAAGACTGACCCCATCTTCCTGCCTTTACTCCCAGTCTCCTGAGGTTCTGAACAAGCTTAAAAGTCAACTCTTCAGTCAACAGGTGTTCCCATCCCAGCTCAGTGGCTCACTCAGTTCCCATAGGAAGAGCTCCAGAGCAATCCATTTGGTCCCTGCAGGAAGTTAAAAGAACTTTCCCTCCTCCTCCTCCAAAATGCTGAGACTTATAATCACCCCAATAACTCCAAAGTTATTCTACCAAATCTTCCTCCTTCAAGAGGCACATGAGTGGGAGTTACTGCTTAACCTGACTGAAGAATGAGATCTGACTGACATCAGGACTAATTTGCTGGAGACCACTAATAATCACTTAAACATCAGTCCGAAGGACAAAACTGCAGAATATTTAAACATGATGCCTGTAGTTGAATATAATACTGTAAAGATTGATCAATTTGACTCACTGAAGCCAAGGGACAAGTTGTCACTCACCTTCTGTACATAAATCTCAATATACTTTTGGAGATTGTTTCTATACAAATACAGCACCAAGTCGTGGACAAAGTCAAAGCGGTCGCACACGATGATGAGGGGCAGCTGGTCAGTGAGTTTAGCTTCCTAGAAAGAGAAGAGCTTTAGTGATTTGGTTTTGCTCTTGGACTTAAGCAGACAAATAATACAGTCACTTAAACTGTCAAAGCAGCTGAATTTGGAAAGCCAAAACTCAACAGTCAACCAAATAATGACAGCTTGTTGTTCAGCTAATTGTTTGCAATATGTAGCAAGTGGGAGCACTCACACCCACTGCAGGGCGTGAGGAGCAAGAAGCTTTTTGGAGTTTAACCCTGCTCCTTTGCATGGCAGACTCTACAGAGTTTTACAACACAATACAACTATTACAAGCCTAGGCTATAAAGAGTGTTTTTAGTTGCCACTGGTGTTTGGTGTGCAGGATTAGCACTCTGGGATTTCAAAAGAAATTTAACCAAGACTAGATTAACTTGTGGTTCATAATATAAAACTTATATACAGCATTGACTTGAGTGCCATGTGTCTTGTGATACCTCCTAACTATGGATTTAGAGAACAGTAAGAATTAAGCTCTATAGCAGTACTACTAAAATTGCTTATCAGATTAATTATCTAAAAGCATTCCAACTTTCAGCATAAGGTTACAATGGTTACAGTACAGAAGCTTAGTCTATGTGGCAGACAGTATTCCGGATGCATATTTCAGATCACTTATTCCAACATGCACATCCCAGAATATAATCCTACATATAAATTACACTTAAGGACTTTACACAGGGAGGCCTGTACTGGGAGATTTACCTGGTACATGTCCTGCACATTCCAGACATGGAACAGCACAAAAAACAATAACTTTCATCAGGAATTTGACAGCTTGATAACATATCTTAGGTGGCTTGATCAAATTACATACCTTACACCTCGGTGACACCAGGTTAGTTTTAGAGAATTCTCTTGGGAAGAGTTTTGCCATCTTCAGATATGATCAGCAAAATCTAAGACTATGCTATGTAACCAACAAACATGAAGGCAGGAAATGTTCCCAGATAAAGTTTTCCCCTCCCACACAGTTCCTCAGGTATTTCTCAGTGTGTTGTGTTTGTCAACAAGCTCAGCACTAACACTACAGAATCTGAACTTTGAGCACACCACCTTCTCCTACTCTCCAGCATTGCTGTGGATCAGTCAGGATATATTCACACTGACTGGCATCTCCCAGCAGAGCTAAACCATGGCTCACCTGGCTGAAATTTCAGTGTGTAGGAGTAAGACAGATCAGCCCTAAACCTGAAAGCATTTATGGCATTAATTGACTCCATTTATCTGTTGCTTCTGTAGTTGCTCACACTGGAGTTGATTACACTGTAAATAACCATTAAGTTGTCAACTCATCTGGCACTATGGGTGGTCTCAAGTAAATTGTTTCCTACTTTACAGCAGACATTTGGAAGAGGCTCTAGGTGAGCTGGTGCAATTACTACAGGTTAAGAGTTCAAGACAGATTAACCTTACCAAGAGCAGTGAGGAACTGACCTGACATTCTCATTTTTTAGACAATATTCCAGGCTCAGACTTCATTAGGAGGCACTGTCAGCGTGGCAGATACCTTGTTTTGAGGACACTTGGATCCTTAAGTGCAAAGGTTAAAACTCATCTATTTTCACAGAGCTGCCTCATTTCACTAGTGACACACCATGTTTTATCAGAACCCCAACCAGCCCCAGACAGGCCAGTGTCACCCAAACATTACCTTGAGGAAGTTTTTAACACGTTCTGGATCATAGCAGTTACTTTCCCTGCAGATTCTTTCCACTTCCTTAATTTGTCCTGTCTTGCATGCAGCTTGAATGTACTTGAAGTGCACATCTGGATCCTGGCTGAAGTTTACAATGGAACCCAGGAAATAAAACAAACCTGGAGAGAAACAGTCAACACATTATTTGCTGACCTCATTTAAAAGTACAAATCCCAAAGGCTACAGAAATTTAAGACAATCATTCTGGACAAAGGCAAAAGGCCAGCATTCTAGGTTTCTCTACAGCTCCAAACATCTTCCAGGATTCCAGAACAACAAATTATGCAACTGAATAATGGTATCCATCCTAATCAGGGAAACTTTAAGGTTTAGGTCTGTTTCAAGACAGTTTGAGGCCTAACTATTTAAGTTCATTATGGCTTTCTAGATTTCAGCAGACAGACAGTCCTTGATACACACATCTGTAACGAGGTGAGCACCAGCTCCTCTTGCAGAAGTACAAACTTACCTTCAAAGCTCTTGAAGGACTCAAAGAGCTCAATGAGTGACTGTGTTGACAGCTGTTCATGGTATTTGGAAGCTACCTGCACACAGATCTGCAGGTTCTGACGGATGTTAGCGGACAACATCGCACGCAGACACTCCAGAGAGTCTTCTACTGATAGGGACCCAAAATAATTCACTAACCACTGCAAAGACACACAAGGCATTTTAGACCTGAGCAGAACAGCAGTTATTAAAGGCTGGATTTGCAGATGCCAGGTGTTTGATGCCTTACCTCAGGATTGAGGAGGTGAGTGTGAACTACGGCACGCTTGATATCGTACAGGTCTGTGAAGTGCTCCAGTGCTCTCTGCAGCAAACCAGCCTTCTCACACAGCTGAGCTATGTGAGCCCGGTCATAGTGAGTAAACATTTGGTTTCCTAGGATGGCATCTGCAACCTAGAAGGAATATTGAACATTTTCACTCAGTTCCTGAGCACTGCCACCACTGTTTGCCACGTCCAGCTCCAGGGACTCTGAGCACGTACCTGAGGCGCGTGCATGAGGTTCATCTCCAGTAAACGTGTTTGCAAGGGACCTTCTGAGGGACGATTATTCTTCAGTGCATCCAGCAGGAAGGCTGTACATTGCTGGATTAAATTATATTCCATAAAGACATCCACAATCTGCAAAAAAAGGGAAAGAAATTGAGAAGAAGTTTGATTAGGAATTGGAAGTATATTTAAGCATCAAGTGCAGCTTCCAAAGCTAAAGCCAAACTCATAGCTCTGATGGTTCAAGTAGGGCTCCTCTCACCAATTCAATGTTTTGAAGTTAACATTTCATAGCAATGAGGTTATTTACCTGTGTTATATCTGCAAGAGGCTCTTCATCTTGAACAAGCATTTGTGCAAACTGCTGTCCTTGATCAGGGCTGATTCTCATTACATTCCTCAGCAAAAAAATCCAGTCTGGAGTATATCCAACCTGAAAAGATGATGAAAAGTGAGAACTCAGCAAGAGCACATACCTTGTTAAATACAGAGCTCAGTAAAGCTACTGTCAGGAGATTACACAACCCAGCCAGGATTTCCTCTTTTGGAAAAGACTACGTGGGGAAGTAGGAAAAGACCCATGTATGAAGTCTAGCAGAGATTATTCATAAAAAACTTGAGGCAAAAGTAAATACTATTTAGGCTCTCAGATTCCCCCACAGTTACTGTTAGCTACTTTGGAACATGCAGTCATTATTCTTAAACACAGGACAGATACAGGAATTTAATTTTCTCTCACCTTCTTAGCATACAAAACAATCTTCTGGACTTGTCCTGTTTCAGCAAAACACTGGATGACCTTGTTTGGAACGTTGGCTCTCAGATAGACACTAAGTGCTAGCGTGGGATCTACAGATTTCACAAGGTCTCCCAGCTCCTCCGAGCACTCCAGCTGGTTAAAAACAGAAATGCAGTCAGCCCCCCCTGACAGTGCCATGCTGAAATGCACTACCACCCTCTTCCTCATTTATCTTCCTTTTGGACTTCTCTATAAAAAATTAAGACCCAGCCTAATAACCTTAGCTGGCTCTCCCAGCAGTCATCAACTGGGCCCTGCTTCTCCTGCTGTTCTACACAAGACAAAGGCATTTTCAGAGCCAAAATGACCTGAGTGACACATTGTATCAGTGTGTTTCTTCACTAATTACACCAATGTAACCACAGCTCACAGCACTTGCAGTCAGTATCTAAAGCGGTGGTTTGGCAAAGAACAGCTCAGAGCTTTCCATGCTCTGCACGTCGTGCTGGGATTTTAAAGGTAGAATGAGTGCAGCTCTGAGTATTTGATCAATTCTCCTGCAGTAATACTCATATTACTCTTGAGTCATAGTGACAGGCAGACTGAGCACCTATTGCTCAGCTCTTTGCTGTCACTGCTGAGCTCCCAGCTGAGTTTTCCTGGGAAGGGGGGAGGCTGTGCTGCTCTTTCCCCCTGACAGCTCTGAAGGTATCAACCCCAAACTTACCTTATCCTCTTTCAACCATTTCTCCAAGAGCTGCTTGCGGCCCTGCTGGAGCACTGGTCTGCAGAGCTCCAGTGACTCATACTTGTTCAGCTGCCCTTGGTCCAGCAGAATGCCAAAATACTGCAGGAGAGGGGAGGTCTGTCCTGGCTGAGCTGGAACACTCTGGAACCGGCGTATGGTGTCTGGAGTACGCAGGATTCCCTGCCAGAAACAGAGAGAGATCCACTTCAATTTTCTTTTCTGCTGTTGTGGCTTGGCAAGAGTTTCTCCAGGAAGCTGGAGGTAATGTCACTGTAGCTGCCACAAGCATTTCTATGTTTAGCCAGCATAGAATGTCAGGAGCAATATGCCTGAACATCAGCTCAGGCACTGAGATGCTTTGACAGAAAATGTGCTATAATAGCCCAATAAATTTATTTCAGTAGCAATGCAGATTTAAGTTCAGAATTACAACACCCTTGGCCTTGCAAGTTTCTCTCATCCAAATTTAGTCTTGGTCTGTACTTTTTTATCCTCTTTCCAGGTGCAGCCTCAGCTAGACGTTGTCTTTCCACAGACACCTTTTTTGCATCACTGGAGAAGGTAAGTACCAGAAACATTTTTATGAATCATAGCCATTACTTCATCATTTATTCCTCCCTTCCTCTGTGGGCTTTACAAAGTCTAAGATCATCCAGCTTGCAATCAGTGTCAGCACCCAAGACACCTGTGAAGCACCAAAGCACTACCCTGGGACAGGAGCAGCGACAATACTGTGCCCTTGCCACTTAAAAAATTCCCTGAGCTTTCCTGAAGGAAGAAGCTGAAGCCAGTGGAGTTCAGAGCTGTTCTGAACACTTTACCTTTGGGGCATTAGCTGCCACTTTTGCTGCCTCTGAATAGTTCCCTTGTGCAAAGAGTGCATTGAATTTCCTGGCAAAGAGCTCCTCAGCCCCCGCCAGGTTGTTGCGGACAGCCATCCGTAAAGCCAGGTCAGGGTTCTGCAGCACGTTTGTGATGTAGGGAATGATGTTCTCCTCTTCCACACACACTGAGAGCACCTGAATAAACCACCAGGGAAAACTTCCAGTTAGTCCAAATATCAAAAGTGAGCCAAAGGCTAAGCTAACTTCTAAAAGGAAAATTATGGTATTCATGGAAAGTTTTTCATCCCTTGGTAACTGCAGAATTTTTGCCATTTCCTTGAAGAGGCCTCTGGTTAGAAAGAGTCAGTGTCATCCATTGTCTGCATCAAAGCAGGCAGTTGATACTCAGTTTAACTGAGGTATTTGCAGAGGTAGAAACACAATGGATCTTTCAGGGATACAGGAATATTTGTAAAACCCATACTCAGTGTCTTAAAGTAACCAATTCAGAGGATACTAGGAACAAGTCTGCTCCATATTCACCATGCTCAACAAGTAACACCACCCCAAATCAATTTGGGCTAAAAGCGTGGCTGTACAATGTTAGTACTGGTTAAAGTAGTTAAGTTAGATGTGTATGGAGATAAACCAGCAAATTTAGTTTGGGGCTCACAACACTGTTGAGACCTCACGTGTTCTGAACAAAGTTCACATTTCTGGAAACTTTTAGACATAGATATGAACCCTGCAGTGTATCGTGAAGAGCCAGTGGGATTAGTTAAAGAAGTGGTTTCCAGGCCAAGTTTCCTTACTTGTCCCTTTCTGTTTACTCCAATAATTCCAGCTGTTGCTTCGTGCTGTGCAGTAACAAAAATGGTCTCTCCACTGATCCTGTTCATGTAGATACAGGTGCCAGTTTCCAGGTCATACAAGTGGATGTAGCCATACTTTGTTATGAGGAACACCACATCATGCTTGTCACTGATCTGCAAAACAGAAATAGATTACTCAAATTTGGCACTGGATAAATGAGTTGGTGCTTTTGAGACTCAGCAAACAGCTGGGCCATTTCAGGACAGCCAGAAGTGCTGTTTTATTTTTACTTGAGTACTATCACAGCAGAATGATGTTTGAAGAGCCTGAAAAGCAGTTAAAATATATGGATAATTCTTCCATACATGAGAACACACTGCTTTTGAATGCTGCTTGTCTCCACCTTTACTTTACCACTACTGAAGCAGGAGCAGCAGTCACACCAGTCACACCAGTTTAGGGCCAACCCTCAGGTCCACATTAACCAGCTGGCTCCCAGAGCCCTGCTCCTGCCACATCCACCAAGAGAAGCTGCAGACCTGTTTGTATGTCATACCTGCATAGCAACAGGGAAGTCACTTTGTGCTTCAGGAGGAAAGAAGACATCCACAGCTTTCTTTGGAAAGGGCTGATTCCCAGTGGGTGGTGTGCCAACCTCAATGATATGCAGCTGTGCAAGAGATAAGATTAGTTCTTGCATCTAATTTATTTAACAATAGATTCAACAATGAAATTACAGCAATCTTCTTGCTGCTCAGCCTTAATCCCAACTTTATGCAAAGACAAACTAAGTTAATCTTCCTAAATATTTTCACTGGCTAAAGGTGTGGCATCTGGTATTCATGTACCAGGTGAGGGAAGCAGTTAAATATGATCTTTTGTTACCCCTAATTACTTGGAAGTTTCAGGATTCAGTTAGGTTACTTTAGATCCACTCTTTTAACTTGGTTCACATTGTACAGAGACAGTTCTGAAGATATTTCTCTGAATCCAGCTCTGTTCTTTTTGCTGTAACTCACAGAATTCCAGCATTGGCACTGGACCACTATTTAGCCTGGCAACACTATTGCTTCATTTATTTTTTTTTTTTATTTTCATCCAATACTTTAGAAATTAGTTGAGTCTGATACCAGGGATCAGCATCAAAGAAAGATTACAACAGCTTTTCCCTCAAGCTTAGCCTGGGAAGCTGAGAGTCACATGTTTCAAGCAGCTAATTAGGCTGGTCATGACATGCCACTTAACTTCTCCACTCACAGATTCTTGCTACACCAGGTAGTCCAAGCTCTGCATGCACCACATGTCATATCCAGACTGACACAGTCCTTCACTTTCTTCCTTAAATGCAACTTTTTGCATTAAACCACTTGTTCTCCTAGAAGCAGAGAGCCAAGGTGAGTCACTAAAGATTACAGTATATTTAGAACCAAGCCTTACCTTACCCCCAGCTTGCCCTCTTACTGCAAAACAGAAGAGAGTGGATTCTTCAGCATTCCCTTCCATCTTGAACTGTGCAAAGCTGGCTGCATGTCCCTCGATGGGCTGTGACACTTTTCTGTCCACAGAGTACAGCTGCATTGCTCCCACTACACGGTTTTGCTACACAAAAAAGAACAAGTGTCAGGAAAAAAAGGCACCGTGACAGTAATTTCATTTAATATTGGTCAATATGCTGCCATTTGAGTTTCCTCTTACAACAGCATCACTCCAGACTCTTAAACTTGCACTAGTGTTTAAATCATTACAAATCCAATTATATTAATGTGAGATTTTCAGTTACACTTAAGTCTGTTATTTGAAGATCGAGACAAGCACTTACATTTAACAAAACAAACACATCAGTCCTGCTCCCATAGAAGGAGGCAACAAGACAAGCTCTGGGGTTTGCACACCTTCCTGGAGGTAAAGTACCTGTGCAGATATTCCAGTCAGCAGGAGCCATTTCTGCTTGGCATCAGTCCTGTAGTTGATGATCTGGCAGCCGGCGAGGCTGGAGTGGCGATCAAACATCTTCACGGGCTGGGACTCGCCCTCCATGCTCCAGTGGTAAACTGCATTATCCGTCACAAGGGCAACAGTGTTCAGAGAGATCCACTTCCAGAAGGTGACATCATCTGTCATGGTGTGAGCCTTCATCTTGCTCTTCATTTCAATGTTGAAGATTTGCAGCGTTTTCCCAGCTAGAAGACACAGCGCCGTTAGCCACGTGACAGAGCAGGAGAGCTGCACTAGGACATTAAACCCCGGGGACTTCCTTCAAGGAAAAGCTGTTCTACACTGGCAGACCTTCAGGGATCACCTTTTACTTTGAACCAGACCACATTCCTAGGGCTGATTTTAGAGATTTGCCACTACTGAGCAATCAAACAGATGAGGAGAATGGGTTGGTAGGAGACAAAAGCTTCAGCCACACAAACGGGTTGGAGGATACTTCACGGACATCAAAACCAGGTTACAATCATGCTGAGGCTCTTTGGAGTTGTGAGGGAAGCTATGCCAGTGGCATTAAAAACTATGTCCACATCTGTTTTAAGTATTAAAAGGGCACAACATGGAACAGTCAGGTTGGCAGAGGGCTTTTGTAATTCAGGCTAATTAACCAAAACCTCGGGGTTGCACTAATGGGATACACAGCTACTGACTGCAAACCAGACTGACAGGAACTGTGCAAGGGAAGGAATCTAGTGACCAACACAAGCTCTAGAAGGCAAGAGGAAAAGTTCTCCAAATCACATACAATGGTGCATACAAACATCCTGAACAGCCACCTGCAGTCATTTCTACCAGTTTTTACAATACAGTAGCCTAAGAAATTATTTCTTCCTATTGAGAAGATAAGAAAGGTTCTGACCAGTTCTACTGCTTATAGGACAGAGTTATTTAAGCACACGCAAGTGTAGCCCAGGAGGAATAGAAAAGATCCCACAAAACTGGATGCAGGCCAGAATATCTGCTACAGTTACTAACTGTAGCCCAGCTTGAGGAAGTCACAGTGCCAGGGGAGCAAGTGCCTGCACTCACCAAGGACTGGTTTAGTTCAAAGCCATTAGTTCAGCAATTGATGCAAGATGCTGAGTCAGGAGTTTCTCCAGAACTTGGAGAAATCTCTCTACTATGGAGTTACTCGGGCTACAGGCAGCAGTTTGTTTCCACATCTAGTGCAGCTGGAGCTTTAGGGTCAAGGGAGAGGACATTCAGGTAACACATTCCTACATGCTAGGCAAGGTATATTACAAAGCAAAATCTACACTTGAGTCAAAAGGGTCAGTCCTGTTCACAAAAAGCTCAGTATCAAGATCCCAATGATTTAAGTACACTTTGGGTTCTTGAGTGGATTAATTTTTGGAACCTTAAGGACTCCCTTGTTTGGGAGGGCACAAAAAACCTCTGAGTTTTAGGCCCTCAGCTGCTTAAACACCACTGTTCAGCCATGTGCACCACCAATCCAAACCATTTTATTCTGCTTTTTCTTGTCATAAGACACAACAAGTACTAGGTACAGTCAATTGAAGTAACTCACCATCTGCACACACAAGAAAGCATTAAAGTTGTGACAAAACAGTAGCACAGTATTAAAGTCAAAGTTAGGTAACATTGGATACATACAAATCTTTCCATTAGCAATACATGCATTTCTAGAATGACTGCACTTAAGGCTTTTTGGGCCTCTGAGGGGAAGAGATGGACATTTCTGGAGACTCCAGGGGAATGTTTGTTCTCTGTGTCAACAGAGATACCAAGCTGGCTGATCTGGTACTTCCTTCACCACACAAGTCTTCCCTGCATAGTTTTACTTCTCTTATCACTGACTGATATAATAAATATGTACTGGTCTCTTTCAACAAGGCCAAACAAAAGCCTTCAGGAATATCTGCCCCCCCCTTCCCAGCCTTAGTTTTCCTTTCTCTGAGGAAAGGTTTAGTTGATAGACATTACACTCTCAGATCAGGTCTCACTTCTCTCTAACATGATTCCTTAAAAAGCCCACACTTGGCTTCCCTGCTCAGAAGCTGCAAGCATTTGGACTGAAGGAAAAAACTCATCCTAATGATCAGCAAATGGCAGGAAGCCTCAGCTGAAGCTCCCTGCCCAGCTGCTCCAGAAGAACTGAAAATGCATTCAACTTAAGCTCTCATTAAGCTGTAGAAAATTGCTACAGGATCCTCCCACATAAAATACCTGAGAGACCTCAGTCACTCATAAACTAGTTCTACAGAAAGCTCTCCATCCACTTCAAACAGCCCTTTATCAGGACTTCATACCTTTCAATGCAATGACTTTACTGGCAGGGTTCATGATAGCACTGTCAGCTGAAATTGGTCTTCGGATTGGGTTGCTGGGGTCATTCATGTCAATGATCACCACTTGAGCCTGTTCTCCTACTTTCTCTCTGATGCAGATGAATTTGTCAGACTCCATCGTCAGAGTGCTGAACCCAATGTTTGCTGGGTTGATGCCCAGATTTTGGAGCTGGAAGAGAAGAAAAGGTTTAACATTAAGTTATTACCTTAGTATAGCCACAAACAGCTTTTGTGAATGTCACAGGAAATATCACACTTGGCTTTTTTTGTGACAAAACAGCCATGCTACCCCAAACCTGCATGACACACAGTGTTGCACAATTTCAACCAAACCCAGCAGGCTTCCTGGAGAAGCCCTGCAGCATTCAAGTACTTGGTATCTTGTCCTCAAGGTCCATTTACAACTTAACCAGTAAGAACTCAATCTTTGAGCCCCCTCACATGGTTTAAGGCACGCTGAACTTGCCATGCTGGGCTTGCAGCCTCAGCCCTCACTCTCATCAGCTTTCCTCCCTGAACTCATCCACTGGGTTTGACAGCTATCACTATTTCAAGCTTAACACCACACATGAGGTGTCTGAGCTTTATCTTTATCCTTGTGGAGCTAAAAAAAGCTGTCTAGCAATTAGCCCAGGCCTGTCTCGCAGCAGGAGGCAGAGCTGGGCACTACTGAAATCACCAATGGCTCAGCTTAACACAGCAGTTATCAATAAACCACTTCCTTCTCTGCTGAGCCCCAGCCTGCCCCCCTAAGCCTTTCAATACCTACCTTTAAATTATGTTCCTTGCACAGCTTGCAACAAAACAGTTTTGTTAATAGCACTTTTGCAAAGCCACTGTGCGAGGATGTCAGTAGGGAAACAAAATTTATTGCATTTTCAACAGTCAGTTCACCTCACAAAGAGATATCCAGCTTGTCCACACCTTAAGAACTCCAGTTCTCTACTATTAGAAGAACTATCAGCTCTAATATTCTGATCTTTTTCTTTCTGGAAGACCTTCAAGCCCAAGATGCCCTAAGAAGGGCGAGACCTTCAAAGCCGTTTTAGGATGATTGTGCTGGTTTGGAGCACTCAGCTCTTATCAGCTGTGCTCTGCAGCAGCTCCAAGGAGGCCATGCCCTGGCTGCTCTGCTCCTGCCTGTTTGCAGATCCTGATAAAGAGGGTTTTACTCCACTTCCCCTTTGTCCAGGCCCTCCAACGGCACATGGGAGGAACAAGTAACATCTGAGCTGTGGCACACCACGTTCACAGAACAAGCTTCACAGAAGTCACTTGGATGGATGATCTAGATTACACAGAGAGTACCTTGACAATAAAGCCAGGAAATTTCCAAGTGACAGTGTTTGACAGCTATTAAAAAATTAAAAATTAAACCCTAGCTCCTTGACAGGTCAGAACTCTTTTACAGAGATTTAAGCGAGTGTTTGAGGTCCAGCATCCCAAAATGACCACATTCTTCAGCAACACGGGTCACTTAGAAGATTTTAGATTCAAGTTCAAATCTCCTTTTCACACTTTGAGCAGAGTCCTCTAGACCTGGCACTCTGGCATTGTCCATGAGCCAGGCAGGGTTATACACAACCCAATCCCAGCCCTGCAGGGAGGGAAGGTTTGAAGAAGTGGGAGTTTGATCTGGTGGAGCTGGAGTGACTTACTGGGACGTGACATTTCCTTTTGCTAGGGCTGCAGGCTTAACAAGTGCCAAATCATTTATCAAGCATTAAATTTCCTCGTTAATTTGGTAGAGGGGGGCAGCTGCAGAGAGCCAAGCACTCTGCCAGGCAATAACTCAGCACTACACTCAAAGGCTGTCAACAGAACAAATCAGAGCAGCAAGTCCGAGCAGACGGCACGACCTCTCAGGAAGGTCCAGACAAAACCACCACATCAAAGGTGCCTGGATATTGCAAGACAGATTTACCTTAATCACCAGCAAACTGCCATCTGCTAGTGCCAGGTCTGAGGCACTGACCCCAGGTGGGAGATGGGAGACTTTTTACATTTCTCTTATCAAAGGTGAGGTATTTCTTTGCAAAGATTCAGCAGATTGGCACAGGAGCTCTGAAGAAAGCCTGGAGAAGTTTTCTGATGCAGGTGCAACCATCAGCAAGGTCTCTTAACTACCTTCTGCTAACATTTCATCTTTCCATCTCAACAAACCAAGTGTATGAACCACATCTGCTTCAAGGCTCAGGAATTTGACTCTAACGGTGACAATCTCCGTGTTTGGTTACACAAGAGTGTCACCAGCCAAGAGTGGCACTTGCCTTGCCCAGCTGGTAAAGCCAACAGTAAATCCCTTGGCTGCAGAGAACCCCTGAGCAGAAATCATTCCCTGGAATATAGGTTGTTTTCCTGCCCAAACAGGCTAAAGTTCAGGTGAGTGAGGCAGGCGTGTTTATAAAGCTAAGCAAAGCAAACAGAGATGGAGATTACTGTTGGGAAACATGACAGCAAATATTTCTTTGAAGGCTTTTATTCTGAAAATTTCAATACTATTCCATGTACAAACTCAGGAGCTGAACTACAACTAAAGGAGTACAGGGTAGTTTATGGCAGATTTTCTACCTCTTCTCTTTACTATAAAGGGAAAAACACCCAAATATTTAATGTTGCACTAGGTCCACTACATTTCACTGATTCATAAACAAAAAGAAGGAATGTAAGACATTGCTACATTTTACTACAAAACCCACTTCCTTGGCTTTTAAGCAGATATGAAAGCAGAACTTGCTAACCGTGCTTGGGCAACTGATTTACAGTTTGAGTTATTTTACATCACCATTTGTTGGAAAGATCAGTTACACCAGACTCCTGTTAGGAATAAAGTGTTCTGTGAAATAGCTGCTCCAGTAGAGTGGAACCATGAAACAGATTGTCAGGGACAGCAGCAATTCTTGTGTTCAGCAGAGATGTTGCCTCAAAGGACTCATCTCACCCAAGATCAGATACTTCAGTCACTTGCAGGCTCTGCTGAACCATGGAATTCTGTGATGGCATTTATCTGAGCAGCACCAAGATGTGAGTCATTGTAATGTAGTAAGGGAAGGTCTGATTACCAGAATTATTTTTTCACTGGAAGATAATTCAAGTGCATTCTTGGTAACTTAGCCAGAGAAGTTGTCACATGTATGGGACATCAAACTGAATGGTAAAACTGCTGACAGGAGTGTCTTTGTTGACCCCTTCCTGTAATGTTCCCTTTCTTGTGACAGTCTGCTTAGCTGTCAGATAATTTCTCCTTGCCTACGAGGAAGGGCACGGAACTGCTGAGCAAACATTTCACCTCGACTCTCACACTCAACAGGATACAACCACTGCTCTTGTGGCCACAAGCAGCTGCTCAGCCCCTGCCCAGAGACTCCTTATCTACAGGCAGCTAGAAATCACATAGCTGGGAAATGCCACTTAACTGGAAAATTCCTGGTTTTTTGAGAAGCACCTCAGTGTGCAATGAGTTCTATCCCAGGCCATGCTTTACTGGGCTTTGATTGACCAAGGCAGACACCAGGCTGCATTTCAGCTGCTCCTTTAATTCCATACATGAAAGTTAGAAAAGCAAACTTACAGTCACACAAAACCATTTGTATTTGTGATGCTCCTTTAGTTACTGCCTGCAGTTCTGAGAGTCCCACAGCCAGTCCATGGCAAAGTATTTCATATTTACCAGTGCAAGGTAAGAGTTACAGCTTGTGACAGGCTAGGAAGTCGTGTTTTCAACAGATAAGGGACCTCTCTAACATTCAAGAGCTCTCCTATTTCTATATCCTTCCTATTTTCTGCCTCACCCTCAGCAGGCTGAGGCACCACCCGCTCTCTCTCAGCAGCCACAGACTGTGCTGTGGGACTGTTCCAGTTCCACCTCTGAGGCTGTACCTGCTGAAACTGGAGCTCAGAACCACTGAATCCCATTCCTTATCTTTGGTTGAGGCCCCAGTCCCAGCAGGAAGCATCAAATCAGCACGGTCACCAAGGCAGGCAGGGCCCTGCACCTCAGTGCCTGCTCTAAGGGACATGCCCAGAACAGCTCATAAACTGCTTAACTAATTAATTGCTCCTATCCAATTAGTTCACACACACACACAGTCTCCCTCTCCACAAGACATTTCAATTCTCTGTTATGTATTTTTCCTCTGTAGGAATACTCTAAAATCACTGGCTTTGGGAATTCAGATCCACTAAGAAGCAGAGAGCAAGAATCCCACCAAAACAGCATTAAGCACAACACTCCTGTAATTCCTGACTTGTATTATCAACAAAGGATGTAACTGCTCCAAACTAATGCTGTTACAGCAGAGATTTAGTGTTTTAGGCTGCATTAAACTCACTGTCAGCACAATACATGGAAGAATTTTGCTGTTTGTCATTTTTAGAAGTAAGTATTGAATTTATGTTTTAATCTATGATGCCTTGGCTGTCCTGTTTTATTCTCTGACACAGCTGTGATTCCAAGAGCCACCCAAGCACCACCACAGCAGAACAGCACAGCTGCCATTCAGGTTTGCTCCATCAATGAACAATAGATACAAATCCTCTTTTCCTAGTGTTAAAAAAGCAGTTCTGTCTTGGTATCAAATGCACAGCCTGAGCTGGCAGTTTTCTCTACATTGTCTTACAAAAATATTTAGATTCAGAAGAGCATTTATTAATGCCCTAACTCAGTGCAGCAGTGGGTCTGGTCTAAGTTCAATGTTTATATATTTCCAGGATAGTGTGGTTAAATTAACTGTCAAACACAGTTCATCACCTGCTAATTAGTCTGGTTCCTTCTCACTCATCAAGAACTTGTCATCTTAGAAAAGCTCCACTGACCCACCACAGTAAGCAGCTGTTTTACTTTCACCCTCAAACACACACAGGCACATTTCAGGAATCCCTGAAGCCTGGATAGGAGCAACCAGATTTGCAATCATCCCACACACTGAACTCTGATCTCCCACTACATGCACAGTGGATTGTTTCCTCACAGCCACTTTGGGAAAAAAAAAAA
>VZTR01024970.1:346004-363028 GCA_013400775.1 Chaetops frenatus
CCACATCATGCGACCGAGGCGCCGCCGCGTCACTTCCGCCCCGCGCGCGCGCGCTCACGTGGGGCCGGGCGGCGCGGCCGGGCAAGGTGACACCGGGGGGACACCGGGGGGACACCGGGGGGACACCGGGGGGACACCGGGGGGACACCACAGGAGCCCCTGGGCCACCCTCCCCCGGGGTGCCCCTGGCACCGGGATGTGACGGAAACCCCCCCCTTGGGGACGCCGAGGCGACAGGGATGTTCCTGTCACCCCCCGGAGGACACTGTGAGGGGACAAGGGTGTCCCTGGCACTGGGATCTGAGGGATCCCCACTCCTGGCGTGTCCCTGGCACTGGGATCTGAGGGATCCCCACTCCTGGGGTGTCCCTGGCACTGGGATGCAATGAACTCCCCACTCCAGAGGTGTCCCTGTCACCAGGATTTGGTGGATTCCCCACTCCTGGGGTGTCCCTGGCACTGTGATCTGATGAATTCCCCACTCCAGAGGTGTCCCTGTCACCAGGATTTGGTGGATTCCCCACTCCTGGGGTGTCCCTGGCACTGTGATCTGATGAATTCCCCACTCCAGAGGTGTCCCTGTCACCAGGATTTGGTGGATTCCCCACTCCTGGGGTGTCCCTGGCACTGTGATCTGATGAATTCCCCACTCCAGAGGTGTCCCTGTCACCAGGATTTGGTGGATTCCCCACTCCTGGGGTGTCCCTGGCACTGTGATCTGATGAATTCCCCACTCCAGAGGTGTCCCTGTCACCAGGATTTGGTGGATTCCCCACTCCTGGGGTGTCCCTGGCACTGTGATCTGATGAATTCCCCACTCCAGAGGTGTCCCTGTCACCAGGATTTGGTGGATTCCCCACTCCTGGGGTGTCCCTGGCACTGTGATCTGATGAATTCCCCACTCCAGAGGTGTCCCTGTCACCAGGATTTGGTGGATTCCCCACTCCTGGGGTGTCCCTGGCACTGTGATCTGATGAATTCCCCACTCCAGAGGTGTCCCTGTCACCAGGATTTGGTGGATTCCCCACTCCTGGGGTGTCCCTGGCACTGGGATGTGATGTCCCCCCCTCCCCAGTGTCCCTGTCACCGCTGTCACTGTCCCCCACCCCCCGAGGATGCTCCCCAGGACTCTTCCCACGGCCCCTGTTAATGAGTACAGCAAAGTTCATGAAGCCCCACGTTTCCTTCTGTGTTTTATTAACTCACACTTGAACTCCAGCACCTAAAACAGGTAAAAACTTAACTCTTTTTTCTGGGATAACTGCAGCAATCAAAGCATTCTGGGTGCTTTGCCCAGAGCTGTGTGTGCTGTCCCATTTGGGATGGCTGAAATCTTATCTGGCATCCCACAGTTGTTTCCCCAGATAATTTTTGCCTCAAATTCCCTATTCCCAAACCTCTGCGAAGCCCTGGAACACAGAGGGGATAAAAATCCCTCATTTCTTGCTATGAGAGAGCGAGAAAAACCCCTTTAAATCAGAAAAGATTAGGATCTGCCAAGTGATTTATAGCCCCAAGGAACAGTGGGCATTCTGGGTACTCATTTCGGGCCCACAGGGTGGTGCAGATGGCATTTGACTCATGAGGGGCCGTGACACTGCAAATATAAATCAAATTAAACAGCAAAATTCAGAGCAGAGGATGAGTCAAGCCCAAGTGCTGCTGCTGCTCCAAAGCAGAGCCTGAAGGAACAAAACCCTTTTTTTCCCCCCATCAATCACAGGAAGAGGAACAATTACCAGACCCAGCACCTGCTCTATGAGCAGTGATATTGTCATATCCAAAAGAATCCCAGGGCTTTGGAGAGTCTGTGATGCTGGGCAGTGCTGGAATGCTGGAGGTGAGGCAGAGGTGGAATGGAGAATGTTTTATTCAGGCTACAGCAGCACTTGAACCAGTGCCCAGGGTGACACAGAGCACACAGCTGAGGCAGGAAAAGCAACAGCAACTTCTTCCAATCCTTTGGAAATTCTTACACAAACTCCTCACTCGAGCCCTGGAGTGTTTTAGGATTGTTATGGTGATAAAACAGGATTTCTTTATTGAGGAGGAAATAAAATTTATTATGACAAAGCAGCACTGCTCCTTGCTCTTTTAGATGCTCAAGAAAAACCACTTTTATTTCCCGGTGTGTACCTGGTACAGCACAGGGCAGGAACAACACAGAATGCAGGTGGGAAATGTCCCTTTGGATTTAATCCTGGCTGGTTCCACCATTAAAAAAGCCCTTCCTGCACATTTTCCTCAGCGTGAAGACAGAATAAAATGGGTAAAAAAGTTACAGTTCCACTCCTTAAAAAAATAAACCCCAACCAAACTTTAAGAAGAACTTCATTTATAACAGCACTGAGACCTTTTTAAGTCAAATAAATGCCAGAAAATTGGCACCACACTTGGTATCAGGGCTTCACCTGAGGCCACTGAATTGTTGCCACTGAGCTGCAGCAACACAGCTGAGCTTGGGAAGTTTTCCCTGCTGGATGGAGCCAAGGGAAGGTTGTGTTTGTCCTCCTTGGCACTCGGACTGACCACAAAGCAGAAGTTTCCCTGCACTCCTCTCAGTCCTTTGGTGTTGTGCAAACACCCCCAGAGCTGCACAAGCTGCCTCCCCCCTGGCACAGGGAGCAGAGTCACCCCAATTCCTTCTCTGGGCCACTCAAAGCCTGAGCTCTCTGCTGCTTCCTCTCCAGGTACCGAGCTCGGGCATCCTGGATGGATTGGGCATCATTCCTCCTCTCCAGCTTCCTTGCAGAGCTGTCTCTGACTCCTTCTGGGGGACAGAGGAGAGAAAGAAATGAACACTTCTGTGTCAAAACCCCCCCACAGCATTACAAGTCTTCCTATTTGTGAAATGCCAAAAAAAAGAAAACCACCCAACAAAATCTCTTTTTTTTCCCCCCAAGTCCCAGGCAGCCATTTGAATGACTTCAGGGGATGACAGACTGCACCACAGCAGGGAGGGGAAAAAAAATTAAAAATAAAATCATGCCTTAGCTCCCATGTCAATATTTGCAACTGGGCTCATCTCATCCCCAAATCTTGCTTTTTATTGTAGCAGAGAACATGCAGCCTGTGTCCCACACATCCACTTCTTCTCTAAACTACACATCCCAAACTCAGGTTTAGGCAGGACAGGACAGGAAAAAACATCAGGATTAAAACTATCTTTAAAAAATTTCCTGAGGCAGGAGGAAGGGAGAAGAAAACAGGCAGATAAGGGAGTGGGAAAAGTCAAAATTGCAGATCAGCCATCATTAGAAATGCACATTCCCCCACAGCACTGAGACCTTGGGACTGCTTCTCACAGAAGGGAAGAGAAGCAGAAAATATTTTCAGTCTAAAATAACAGTTAAAAAAATAATCAAAGGCTCTGAGAGTTTAAAATCTGTGTGAGTGAAGCAGCTCCTGCAGCCTGGTCCTGGGAGGTGGGGACCAGGTTCTGTGAAAAGAGGAAGGAGCTTTAATCAACATCCACTGTCAGAATATTTGTAATTAGAATATTTCTAATTATTATGTCTTGTCATCTATTCAGCCACCTATTTTCATTAAATACAACACCTGTAATGTCAATATTAAACCGCAATTAATTGGCAATTGCCTGATGAAGTCACAATGTAAAGGGGGACACAGAGAACATTTCCTTGGGCTTCAGATAAATTGATGAGGCTCTTCTGCATTATTTATAACCAAATCAAATTCACCTTTAAAATGGTGGGTTTATACAATAAAGCAGGGCAGAAAGAGATGCTGGTCTGAGCCCAAAAATCTGCATTTTTCCGTTTGTTAAGGAAATGGAAGAGAATCTGTATTTACTGTACAATAAATCGATGTTTTGGAAGGGCCAGCTCAGGAGTAAAGAGGCCCTTTGAATACTTGACTGCTTTAGGAACCTGCTGACAGAAGAATCCCAAGAATGTCAAGCAGGCAGCTCAGCTAGCAGGCACCAGCTCTAATTAAAACTGACTATTTAAACATATGGCATTAAATTCACTGTCAGAATGAGACATTCACCAATATGTGAGACTTTTTCCTCTGTGTCTATTGCTGGGTGAGGTTTTTTGCTTTTTTTTTTCCCCTCCCTCTGCCCCATAGCTCTTAGGACTTCTCCCAGGGCAGCATTATTTGGGCATCACTGGCTAAATACCCTTCACAAACTTAAACAACCAGCCTCAAAATGCTTTTATTCAACTCTGTTCAAGCTCTGCTCTAAGAAACCAAAAGGGGGAGCGTGGCACAAGGCAGCAAGAAAACACCACAAATCACACTGCTGAGACAGAAAACAAGGATTTCAGAGCTGTGAGAAGAATCAAACAACCAGAACTCCACACACCAAACACCAATGAACACTTCCTAACCCAGAATGCGACGCAGTGACCACACAGGGGTCCAAAGCGACAAGGAAAACCACACACCCACGGGCAGTGTGCTTACCACTCTGCCTTTTCAGCTCCTCCCTCTGCTTCCACTTGGTTATTTCCTCCTCAGTGACCTCTTGCCTGGCCACAGAGCTGAGCTCGTGGGCATCCAGCTGGTGCAGCCTGGGCAGCAGGTCCCTGACCCACTCGTAGCGCACGGGGCACACGGTGCGCACGTAGATCTTGGAGGTCACGGCCACGTCGTGGAAGATGATCCACTCCAGCAGGGTCTCCTGGTTGTAGAGCTGAAAAATTTCAGTGGTTATCTCCCAGCTGGATTGGTTTTTAGAGCCCCACTTCCACCAGTGGTTTGGATGGGAGGGGGTGTTATGGTGGATTTTCAGGTTAAGGGGCGATGATTTAAAGTCGCCCGTGAGAGCCAGAGAGAAAGCCCAGCCTGTGCCACGCTCACTTCTTAAAATAACATTTCCCAATCTGAAGAAATGAGGCTCTTCCCAACTCTCAAAATGAACAGTGCACAAAGCAAACTCCAGGGAGAGTTTAGGGACCTGCCCCTTGTTCCTCTCAGAGATGCTCTGCTGCTTTATCAGCAGGGTTTGGGGACTCACCGTGGATGAGGGGTGGATGTAGACAATGCTGCCATGTCCATCCATGGTGCAGAATGTCCTGGCTGCAGATCTGAAAAAGAGAAATTAAAAAATTCCCAACAACAACAAAACGAAACACACATTGCTGTGATTAGACAGCAACACTGAACTAAACAAATCAGCAGCAGCACTGAACAAAATTCTCAAATATCTAATTAGAGGAGGGTGCTTCCAGAGTTAAACTGTAAAAAAAAAAAAACATTTAAAAAGTGAAATACAATATATCTAATTTACCACAGCAGCACTGCAGGTGTAACATCACAATAACAATGGGGCTTGGGAGGGAAGCCCTTTGAAAGCTGTGGTAACTGGACATTTCCAAGCCCTTTAGTTGAGTATCTGGAATCACTCATCAGCTGCTGAGTTCATTTCACAGACAGATAAATGACATTCCTGGGAAGCTGCTGACACCCTTGGAATAGTGAAGACAGTGACAAGCAGAGAACCTCCCAGGCTTCCAGCCCTTGCAGAAACATCTCCTTCACCTGCCATTACCACTTTGCTACTTTTATCAACATACAGCCACACTCTTAAGTAATCTGCAAAATATCTTTCCCATTCAGCTCTGCAAACTTCATTTCTTACCTCCTAGCAACGTTGATGAAGTATCCTGCACACAGGCACCTTCTCAGTATTTCAGTTCTGGAGCCTTCAAATGTCTCTTTAGGGAAGTCTGGCAGCTGGGAAAAGAAAAAGCAACATAAATCAGGATCTTCCTTCAAGAAAAACCAGTTAAAGCCCCTCCATCTCATGGATTTTAAACTCTGGGTTTCTCTCTGTACAGAAACCATGAAGAAAGGAGAAAAAGTCTCCTTCTTGCCCACTACCACCACTGTACCTGAGAGTTAGACAAGCAAGTGTGCTCTAAAAACATATTTAAATAGTTTAGTTTCTACTGGAGAAAGCCAGCATCCACTACATCTCTCAAATACAAGGTTATACAGCTCAAACATACCTAGAAATCATTTTTTTTTTTTACCTGTTTCAGTTTAGTGGTTATTTCCCGCAGTTGTCTTTCCACACTAAAAGCAGATTTCACAGCTCTCCAGTGGATCCAGTATTTGTGGCACCAAGCTGAAGGAGACTTGCTGAGAACAGGAGTATTTGAATTACAAAGAAGCCCTTTGTGAGCTGCTTGTAAAGAAACTTGCCTCTATTTTTTTGTTATGGCCATACAAAGGCAACAACCTACACAGGCAGATATTTTGTTGGGTTAAATAAAAGGTGTCCTGATGGAAATGACAGAGCATAACAAGGAATAAATCTGAAATCAGGAATGAGCACACACGTGTGCACCTGCAGCACATCTGAAAACGGGGGTTAAGGGCAATGCAAATCCACTCACTGTAAGGGAGAGTTTCATACCTTGCTTTGCACTGTTCAAAAATATTTAAGAGGGTGGCAAAGTCATTGCACCCTCCCACTTGTGAGGCAAGTTCCTGGTGCTGAAGCTCAGCCTCCTTTTGCTTCTGAGGATCACCTGAGGAAATAAGTTATATCTCACTTAAAGTCTTTTTATTTATTACTACCTGATTTTCTGTTGGTGTGTGTTTAGCAGCCTTGGCTCTTTATTATTTTTAGGTTTGTCTCTCCTTCTACAGCTGCATTTACAGCTCTTCCTCCTTCCACTATTGCTGAACAAGAGCACATAAATGCTATTAAATCTATGATTCATCTCATCAGGCAGCACCAGGGACAAAGAATTCCAGTCTCTTAGAGAGTATTTGTCACTGACAATCCATCCAGAGGCTGACATGGAAAGATAAAGGAAAAAACAAACAGCCCATAGGGACCAAGTGTGAGGAAAAACAAGACTGTTGAACCCACAGCACCCTCTAATCTACTGAACTCAGCTTTGTCCTATTGCCCCAGGAATGGAGATCTTAAAATACATAAGAAAAAGAACAGTGGATCTGTGAGTTCAGTGGGAATTCACCTTCACCAAATGCACTGTGAAAAAGCAACATTTCCTAAGTGTTATTTCAGGTTTTAAACATCCAAAGGATTTCTCCTCCAGCACAACCTGTTCCCCTTGAAGAGAGAGGCAGGATTGCAAAGATCACTGCCACTGCTGCTGCTGTGGGGGATGGCAGAAGTTTGTGGGTACTAAAAATAAAAGAGATGAAGCAGGGAAGCCTCATCCCAACACATCTGGCACAGGAAAAAGTGCCTGGAGGATGGGAATCTGTGTCTGCTGCCTCATGCACAGGGCTGCTGGAGGGTGACAGGCGAAAAAACAGGTCACAGAGGATGAGGGGACAGTTGTGGGATTGGGAGGGAGCCCAGGGCAGGATCCAGGTTATCAGGGCTGGCAGCAGGGCCTGTGGCTGCTGCTCCAACAGGCACAGAGAGAACTGGAGCAGAGCCAGGGAGGAACTGGGCAGGACAAAGGTCCCTCACAAAGGCTGTAAATGTGTGCCACAGCTGGGGGTGGGCAGCAGGAGGGGAGAGGAGGATGATGCCTTAAGTTTTTTCTGTTCTGCTTTAGTGTGCAGCTCTCAGCTTCATATTCAGTGTTACTGAGTTCTCCTCACAGGGCAGTCGGACACAACAATTCTCTCCAGCCCAAGATCCAAGGACAATCCTTCCCAACCTCAGCCCCAAAAGCACAAACAACATAAAACAGAGGAGGCCACGCAAGGAGGATGGAACTTCATCATTGCAAGTGATTCATTGGCCAGTTCACCTCAATCTGCAAATGGAGCAGAACTTATAAAAGTGTGGAACCCCGTGGGCAAAGCCCCTTTTCTGTGTCCATGCTGAGGCCCATCCTGGCAGGGGCTGCAGCCGGGCTCTGCCATTGCCAGGGTGGGGCCTTGGAAGGCCTTGCAATAAATCAATCCCTGCTTTATTCCTCTCCTTCTGGCTGCCCTCTGCTCCAGCTCACTCTGATCAGGCATCAAGAATGGCAGGGATATGAGTTTAGCTCTAGTGGAACCATGCTTTACTGAAACTATCCTGGAACCAAAGCAAAATGATATTTTCCACTTAGAAAACCACTGGAAATGAGGCAGTGCCAAGTCACAGAAACCTAAAGGATCTATCTGGTTAAAGAGTTACTGAACAGACAAGATAATCCAGAGGTGATGCCACATTTGTTAAAAACAATCAGTCCCTGCTGTGGTGCATTTCGGTTTTCTGATGTTTTTTTCCTTTTACTTTTTATTTTTACCTTTTCCCTCCAGTAACAGAGATTTCCCTTCATGACCTCTCAGCTGCCTTCTAGCTCTGCTGCCTTGGGAAAAACTCAACCCAATTCCTGCTGCTCTGGGGTCTCTGGAACAGCTGCTGCCCAATTCCTGGCCCAGAGAGTGCCCTGATTCCAAGACCATGGAAAGCTCTGAAAGGTGGTTTTTTTGGGGAAGAGAGGTTTCCCACCTGGACGGATGAAGACGTTTTCCACAGACAGCATGGCTGCAATGGGAAGCAGGAGATCCTCACAGTCCAGGGAAGCAGCTTTTATCACAGCACAGGACAGGTTGGGAGGGAGGGGGAACTGCACCAGGAATTCTCCCAGTCTTGTCACATGGCCTCTCCTTATCCCAGGAAAAAAAAATTAAATTAAAATAAAAAACAAACAAACAAACAAACAAAACCAAAAAAAACAACCACACACAGACATATATATAAATAGCAGATTCAATGAAATTATTCTAAATGTAAATTGGATAAAAAGCACTTCCCTCTGGACTGTGAGTGCCCAGACTGGTGCTGGCAGAAAAATAATCCACATTTCTCCAGCTTACTTGTGTCTGCTCCATGGAAGGCACAGCCAGCTTTTTTTTTTTTTTTTTTTTTTTAGCTCATGTANTTTTAATTTACAAGAAGAATTCCTGGAAGTTCAGGATAAGATCTCAGTTCCTGTCTTGGGCTCTTGGATGGAACTCCCAGCCAGAGCCTGAGCTCCTGAGCCACAACAGTCTGGGATGTGCCCTCAGCAACTCCAGGACAATGTGGAGAACCTGATCTGCATCTCCCAAACCCTAAACTGTATCTATACCTATTTTTACAGACAGTATATTAAAGTCCAGTAAACTTCCTGGAAGTTAAATAAGGAAGCCCATACTCCTGCTGGGAGGGGGGAAATCCTTTAGGCCACACAAAACACCAGTTTAAGCCTTAAATTTGAAATTTTTGTAGTGACAACACCCTTTGTTTTTTACCTGTCAATAGCACTGCACTGGTAAAGTTCCTTCAGAGCTTCCAAAATGTGTCTTTCTTCAGGGGGGTCCAAATAGGGAAACCTATGGTTAAAAAAAAATGAAGTAGATTTGTTAGTTTTCATATTTATTAAAATAATTTTTAAAACCTCCCCATGCAAGTTTTCTGGCCAGAGCTAGATAATCAAAATAATCAGCATATGTTACTGCATGTACAGCCTCCAGCTGAGGAATTTCTGGTGACAAATCCCAGCATGGCACACACTAAACTGCATTTTCTACACTTGTATGGCCTTAGAACTAAAAAAATGACACAGAGGTGAAGCTTTTTGGGTATAAAATAAAAATTTTAAAAAAGGATTTTAAGTATTTAAAGGTATAAAACTCAGTAGTTCAAGGATGTTAAGGAATGCTACAAACTATGCATAAAGATTTTAAGTATTTAAAGATATCAAAACCAGTACTTTAAGCATTTAAAGTATTTAAAGGTATAGAAACCAGTATTTTAAAGGATTTTAAGTATTTAAAGGCATAAAACCCAGTATTTTAAAGGATTTAAAGTATTTAAAGGTATAAAATCCAGTATTTTAAGGATGTTAAGGAACACTACAAACTATGCATAAGGACTTTAAGTATTTAAAGGTATCAAAAACAGTATTTTAAGGATTTTAAGTATTTAAAGGAACTCTACAAACTATGCATCGAATTTGGGAGAGCTGGGAGTTTTGGCAGAGCCTCAGAGTGGACTGGAACTTGGGATCCAAGCTGGAATTACAGTGGAAGAACAGCAGAAAATCTGATTAAAGTTGGCTGGGGACCTAATCCTGCCCTCCTGCCCCTGCAGAGAGCCCAGGACCAGGGATAATCTCCCTCCAGGGAGGTCACCTGATGACATCATGCACGGAAAGGCATTTCAAGGTGAGGATGACAGATGTCAGGCTGGTCCTCCTGATCTCTGGCACGGTGTGCTGGGGCATGCACTGCTCCCAGAACTCCCTGCTGTACAATCCAAAGCTTTTCCCTGCTGCTGTCCTGCCTGCCCGGCCAGCTCGCTGCTTGGCTTCACTCCTGTCCCCAAAAAAAAAATAATAATAAATAAATTAAATAAAAATCAATATCCAAACCTCTCATCCCCTCTGGTATCACCCAACAGAGACCAGGAATTTTTCTGTTTATAGAGAAATTCAGCCGTGAAAGAAATCAAGAATTTATCTATAAACAGAGAAATTCATCCATGCAAAAAACCAAGCATTTCTGTGCATGGATGAATTTCTCTGTTTATAGATAAAATTCAGCAAGAAATCAAGAATTTCTGTGCATGGATGTGCAAGAANAACTATGCATAAAGATTTTAAGTATTTAAAGATATCAAAACCAGTACTTTAAGCATTTAAAGTATTTAAAGGTATAGAAACCAGTATTTTAAAGGATTTTAAGTATTTAAAGGCATAAAACCCAGTATTTTAAAGGATTTAAAGTATTTAAAGGTATAAAACCCAGTATTTTAAGGATGTTAAGGAACACTACAAACTATGCATAAGGATTTTAAGTATTTAAAGGTATCAAAAACAGTATTTTAAGGATTTTAAGTATTTAAAGGAACTCTACAAACTATGCATCGAATTTGGGAGAGCTGGGAGTTTTGGCAGAGCCTCAGAGTGGACTGGAACTTGGGATCCAAGCTGGAATTACAGTGGAAGAACAGCAGAAAATCTGATTAAAGTTGGCTGGGGACCTAATCCTGCCCTCCTGCCCCTGCAGAGAGCCCAGGACCAGGGATAATCTCCCTCCAGGGAGGTCACCTGATGACATCATGCACGGAAAGGCATTTCAAGGTGAGGATGACAGATGTCAGGCTGGTCCTCCTGATCTCTGGCACGGTGTGCTGGGGCATGCACTGCTCCCAGAACTCCCTGCTGTACAATCCAAAGCTTTTCCCTGCTGCTGTCCTGCCTGCCCGGCCAGCTCGCTGCTTGGCTTCACTCCTGTCCCCCAAAAAAAAATAATAATAAATAAATTAAATAAAAATCAATATCCAAACCTCTCATCCCCTCTGGTATCACCCAACAGAGACCAGGAATTTTTCTGTTTATAGAGAAATTCAGCCGTGAAAGAAATCAAGAATTTATCTATAAACAGAGAAATTCATCCATGCAAAAAACCAAGCATTTCTGTGCATGGATGAATTTCTCTGTTTATAGATAAAATTCAGCAAGAAATCAAGAATTTCTGTGCATGGATGTGCAAGAAATCAAGAATTTCTGTGCAAGGATGAATTTCTCTGTTTATAGATAAATTCAGCAAGAAATCAAAAATTTCCGTGCATGGATGAATTTCTCCCTTTATAGATAAATTCAGCAGGAAATCAAGAATTTCTGTGCATGGATGAATTTATCTATAAACAGAAAAATTCATCCATGCAAAAAATCAAGAATTTCTCTGCATGGATGAATTTCATTGTTTATAGATAAATTCAGCAAGAAATCAAGAATTTCTGTGCATGGATGAATTTCTCTGTTTATGGATAAATTCAGCCATAGAAGAAATCAAGAATTTCTGTGCATGGATGAATTTCTCTGTTTTTAGATAAATTCAGCCATGCAAGAAATAAAGAATTTTAGTGCATGGAGGATTTTTTTTAAAGTTGTCACATTCACTGACCTCAGAAGTTCCCAATTCCTCCTTGATGTCTGTAACTTTTAGGAAATTTTATGTCCTGAGCTACTTTTTACTTGGCTACAAATAAAGTGGCTTTAAATCATGGTTGCTGCCCGTATTTTTTTTTTTTTTAAAGATCAACCAATACAGAGAATTATTGCCAGGGCAGCTCCCAGAGAAACAAAGTAAGTGACATTTTTAACTTACTTTGAGATGGGAACCACCTCCAGGATGTCCAAACCAACTCGTGGGTTATGATTTAACTGCTTCACAAAGCCACTGTCTACCACATATCTGAAAAAATAATCCAGAGAGGTAAAAAAAATAGAGGGCTCAGATAACTGCCACATGGATTTCATCAAAAATAACACATTTACCCTACCTGGACTGTGGTTATTTAGTAGATTTGATTTCAAATTAAGTTCAAAGATATTGGTCACCTCTAAGATAATAATAATATCAAGGGTTTTCTTACTACACACCCCAAAAAAGGCAACAGGGCAGGTATAGCAGCAGAATAAATGTGTTTTTCCAAATCTTTCTGAATTCTTCTCTCTGTTACAGCTTTTTGTGAGGGACAGAAATCAGTACCTGATTCCTTCAATGGTCAGAGATGTTGCAGCAATGTTTGTGGAGACCACACATTTTCTGATGCCTCTGGGAGCTGGCAAAAATATCCTTTTCTGTTGATCTAAAATGACAGAAAATAAATAAAACAAAATAAAATTACCGAAAATAAAAAAAATAAAATAAGAGACCATCTAGACTTTCAGTTACACAATACCCCCTTCCTAACTGAAAATCCTGAAGTAATATCCAGTGGATTTGGATTTTAACTGGAGGCTCCTATGCAAGTAGAGAAAGCTGAATTTTGATTTATTTTATGAAGACAACAAAAAAAACCCCACCCCAAAGCACCACAATATTGTAAATTAACACCCTTTCGCCAACCGAAAATTTGGTGAGGATAATATTTATAACAACTCTTGCAATTAGATTTATGTGATTAATTCTGTGACATTCTGTGCTCTCTCCTTCCTAACTGAAAATCCTGAAGTCATATCCAGTGGGTTTGGATTTTAACTGGAGGTTCCTGTGCAAATAGAGAAGGCTGAAATTCGATTTATTTCATGAAGACATAAAAAAAAAAACCCCGCAGTTTTGTAACAAAGGGGTTAATTAACACCCTTTCCCCAACACCAACAGAAAATTTGGTGAGGATAATATTTATAACAACTCTTGCAATTCAATTTATGTGATTAAGTGACATTTTGGGCTCTCACCTGTGGACATGGAGCCATACAAAGGCAGGATGAGCAGACCCTCCACAGCCCTGTCCTGGACCTCGTACTGGTAATCAATGGATTCTGCTTTCTTGAAAAGCAAATCACAGGCTCTTTCTATCTCATTTTGGCCTAAAAGACACACAAGAGCATTGAAGTGACCTAATCAGCCACAACTCTGCATTCCTGGTTTGCAAAATCTTTAAAGAAAGTTGTTTTGCCAATAGGCAGAGCTGTCAACGTTATTTAAGTGAGGGATTAATGAGAAGGGGTTTAGGAGGTGACATCCAGCATTTCCACAGGGCCTCTCAGCAAGGATTTTCCTTGGAAGATGTTTAAGGGACTGGCCCATGCATTGCTGAAGGAGTTTACAGCTAAAATAATTCTTCCTCCCTGAATTAACAACAAACTAAACCACACAGACAACACAGAGCCAACCTGGCTATTCCTAAAATGCTCTGGAAAATATCATTTCACAGGATTTTGTGCATCAACCTTTCCCTCCCCACTGCTCTGGGAGAAACCAGACAGGCTTTGGAAGCTTTTCTGCTTTGCTGGCAATGCCATGATTCACCTGGAGTAACCAGGAAAATTCTCACCTGTGAGGAAAACCAGGATGTCACCTTCTGGTTCATTTAAGTGGACATCCAGGGTGACCTTCACAGCCTGGAACAAACCACAAACAAGCCAAAACCAGTTGAAATCCCACTTGATCCTTTCTAGGACTCATCCCACCAACTGATCCTCCCCTATTTCCTGCAGAGATGCTGAGAACACAACACAGCAGCTCATTCTTGTGGCCTCCCTCAGATGAAAATCACCCCAAAACCAGAGAAAATCACCCCAAAACCACAGAGAAAACAAACCAGGCCAGACCTCTGTGACATAGGCAGAGCTGCCCACATCCCTGGGGCTCAGCAGGTTGCAGAATATCTCCTTGACAGGGTAACTTCTTCCTGGAATGTTCAGCACTGGGCAGTGCCCAAAGAATTCCGAGAGCTTTTCCACCTCCAGGGTGGCTGACATCACCACCACCTTCATGTCTGCCCTCCTGCCTGCTGGCTTCTCCTGCAGGAACAGTTTCTTCAGCAAGCCAAATAAAATATCCTGGCAGAAGAAACAGCAGCAGCTGATGTCAACACCCTGGTTTTGGTAGAAGTGCCTGACAAACATGGAATTTGATGATTTTTTATCCCGTTGATACAGTGAAAAATCTCACACTCCAGGCCTAAATACTCTGAAGAATACACACATTTATTCTGGATATTTTGGTTTCTGGAGTTTAATTAAGTTTTTTATCAGCTCTTCTCACAGCCTATAGACAGCACCAGTGTAACTCAAACTCTTTTGTTTTTCATTTTTATACTCTCTTGGCCAACTCATTTGTGAGAAGTTACCTCAGACCCGTTTTCCATCCCATTTTCTAGCCTGTCTCCCCTGACTGTGTGTGCACCTTTCTTTGTTTTTATTTACTGCCACAACCTCAGCAAGTTTATTTTACTCTGGGGTGCTCTGAATTACAAATCTGCTCCTGCCATCACCTCAGCTCAGTTATTTGCAACACACTTAGATGCCTGAGGGCAGAACTGGGATTCAAAAAAGCATTTTCCCTTTTCCCAGCTGGACTGGGAGATTGTTTGCTGGAGCAGGACGTTCTCTGACACACAGCACAACCCCCTGAGGTCTCAGTGACTTGAAAGTCCCTTTGCTGCCACAGAAGGGTCAGGGTGACCTCTGAGAGCTTTTGGGACTCAGGTCTGGATGTTTCCATGGTCCCAAAAGCCATAATCTCTTTGCACAGGCATATACACACCCTAAGAAACATTCCTTAGGGCAAGAGAGGTGTTTTGGCTTTTATTTGTGTATTTTGTGTTGGGTTTTTTTGTTTGTTTTTAATTAGTATTCTAGAAAGCTTGTGTTCTGGCTTCAAACCCCTGGAAATTTTGGGAGGGTATCCAACAGCCAGCAAAGTTCCAACTGCTTTGAAATGCAACAACTACAAAAATTCCAAGACTGTGTGAGGCCACATCTTATTTTCAACTTATGCAGCAAGGAATAAGCAGAGCAGCAGCTCTGTGCTCTTAGGACAGCAAGAGGATAAAGCACATCCATGGGAAGTCAGTCAAAACCCCTGGGGATTGTGCTGGAGTGAAAGGAAGGTACAAACAGAGCACAGAAGAGGAGAAACAGTGACCCAAAAACCAGATACAAGGTGACACTCACAGTGCTGAGGCTCCGCTCGTGGGCTTCATCCAGGATGATGACACTGTACTTGCTGAGGAGGGGATCTGCCAGGATCTGCCTCAGCAGGCACCCATCAGTCATGTACCTGATGGCAGTGTCCTGAAAGGGTTAATTCCAAATTCAGCTGCCAGCCTGGGTTTTTAGTGCAAAGCAAACGCTTCTACACACATCACACATTTATCCAGGACACCACAGCTGCTCATGCACAGGTGCTGGGCAATGTTCCACCCACAAGGTACCCAAAAAAGCTTCCTGAAAATGAGTTACAGGGCACAAACAGCCTGAAGTGGCTCCCTAGAAAGAGAGACCAGACAGGAGGGAGGGAATAAAGGTGGGTATTTATTGGCAAGGCCTTCAAAGGCCACACCCTGGGGAGCCAGAGGCTGCTCTCAAAATGGACCCCAAGATGGGCCCCGAGTCACGAGTTCTTCACACCTTTATGAGTTTGGTGCATTTGCAGATCAGCATCAATTCCCCAATTAAAACTTTAGCTAATAATGTCATTTCCCCAAGCTCACCCCCCCTTCTCAAGCTGTTGGGTTCCACATTTTGGGCCCAGGACAGGCTGGGTGTCCTTGGAGAGCAGGCTGGGAGAGGCTTTGTTCTGTCCATCCTAACATGAGAGAGCAGCAGCTCCCAGGCTACAAAACACTGATTTGAAAAATATGACAGTTAAAATCCAAGGCATCATTCCCCCCTCCCCTGCCTCCAGAGGCTTGACAAGGCCTGGACCTCGTTGGGACTCTATTCAAAACATTCTACATAACTACTAACAGTATGTGTTCAACAGCAGTATACACTTGCCAAAAGCCCTGAGACCTTCTCCACACAAAGGCCCAGGAAAGGCACCAGGGCTGTGCCGTGCAACCCCTTGGGGGGAGCCGCCAGCCCCAGCCCAGCCTCAGGGACCCCGCCACCCACCCACCCCCCTCCCAGGGCTGTCCCCAGGGCCCCACCTCGGAGGTGCAGTCGTCGAAGCGAACCTGGTAGCCCACGAGAGCCCCCAGCTCACAGCCCATCTCCTCGGCCACCCTCTGTGCCACCGAGACGGTGGCCACACGCCGGGGCTGGGTCACACCGATGGCCCCGTGCTCGGCCAGGCCTGAGGGAGGGGGATACAGAAGGGGTTGGGTTGGGAGGGACATCAAAGACCGCGGCGTTTCACCCCCCCCTTCCTGGGACACCTTCCACCGTCCCAGGTTGCTCTAAGCCGGGCCCAACCCCGGACACTTCCAGGGATGGGGCGGATTCTCCGGGCAACCTCGCCAGCCTCACAGGGAGGAATTCCATCCCAATACCCCACCCGGCCCTGCTCTGTGCCAGCGGGAAGCCGCTCCCCCGTGCTCTGTCACTCCGGACCCCTTCAGCGGCTGCAAGCGGCTCTAAGAGCACCCCCGGAGCCTTCTCCAGCAGTGATTGCGGGACAGACAGAGACACCGACTCGTGCTGCTCCAGGTCACCTTATAACACCTACCTACATCACCTACACATGGCCACAGTCTGTCTATATTTTTTTATTATTTAAAACGTTTAATGGAAGCCACCTCCTCTCACCACAGCCCAGCCCGGAGCTGCGTCACCCGCGAGGGGGACAGGGGAACCGCTACGTGACTTTATCGGTGCTCGTGTCCCACATCCACAACCCTCGGTGAGGGG
>VZTR01024970.1:363168-374579 GCA_013400775.1 Chaetops frenatus
CCTCGGTAAGCCGCGCCCCCGACTTTCCCGCCTCCCCGGTAAGCCGCGCCCTCATTTGTCACCTCCCCGTCAAGCCACACCCTCACATTTCCCCGCCTCCTCGTTGAGCGGCACCCCCCACATCGCCCCGCCTCCTCTGTAAGCCACGCCCCAATTTCCCCATCCTTCACATTAAGCCACGCCCCCAGATTTCCCGCCTCCTCGTTAGGCCACGCCCCCCTGCTTCCCCTCAGCCCCTCAGGGCGCCTCAGTCACAAAATCATCCCAAAAATCACAAAATTACGAAACGCGAAGAGTTGGAGAGACCTCGAAATCAATGGGCAGGGACACCTCCCACGACAGGAGGTTGCTGAGATGTATTTCGTGGCAAAATTTGACCCCTGAGCCCACACATTTATGTCTGATTGAACGACCCTGATTAGAAAGAAAACATCCTGCCACATGTTTTACAATCTAATGGACAAGAAATGGTCTCGAATTCTATCATAAATCAGAGTAATATATTCTCTTTCTGTAGGTCAGCTAAATGTCTTACTGTGTTACATTAGACCATTACACAATACTGAATGTAACACGATTGTACCCATATAGAAAATAATAAAATATTGATAAACCTGCTTCACCTAAATCTTTTCCTTAAGAAAGAAAAAGTTCTTTGATGTTTGATCTTTTTATACTTTCAAGCCTAATCAAAAAGAAAGGAGATTTAATCTCTGAAACAGAGCAGCCAAAAAGCTCTAAGTGATGTGTTAGAAAAAAAACAAATTACTTGTTAGAATTTTAAAAGTTTAGGGCTGGATATGCTTCAATGACCTCAGACCTAGGGGGAAATTTAAAAAACTGGGAAAAAAAAAGATGCCCTCTGGTAGTGGACAGAAAGAATGCAGAATTTATGGGACATCTGGCAGAACTCCCAAAATACGGAGAAAACTGATAAACCCAACTCAGCTCCAAGTGGATAAAAGATAATTCTGGTAATTCTGTGACCACTGACACACAAAACTCTTGACCCCAAAGAAGAGAAAGACTCAGCACGGCATTAATTAGCATCAGAAGCAAATAATTAACCAATAGAAGATAGAATACTAATTAACAAGAGGACTGTAACTCGTGGCAAATGAACACTAATTCCTTTGTTGGTGAAAATGTATAAAAAGTAAAAAAGCTTTGATAGTTGGGGTGCCTGATCTGTGGGACCCACCAGGCTTGGCAAGGCTGAAATAAAGAATCGATATCTTGCTGGAATGTGCGGTTACTGCCTTGTTGCACTCCGGGTAAGAAATCTGATTTTTAAGGACATGGATAACCCCAAAACTCCCCGCCCCGGCTCTGCGGCACCGTCTGTGAATTCACTGCAGACCTGAAGGTGGCAAGCGCTGAACACTGAACACGAACCAGCCGCAGTCCAGCTCCCCCGTTTTCCCCAAAACACCATTTTTGTGGTGTGTTTTGCCCCCACCTCGGTGTTTGCTCCCCTCTCACGCTGTTGTTTCACCCTCCATTAGGCTCTATCAGGGACAAGAACCACACAGGACATTTGGTGTCACACCAGGAGCGAACTCAGGCCGCCCACTGGCTCTGGTTATCACAAATTCCCTCATTTTTTGCCTCTGGCACAATGGGAGAAATACTTCCCCACGGCACGCAGTCTGAGGCTTGGAAGATATTCCCTCAGTGCCCAATGTTGCCACCTTCAGCTATGTCTAACTTACAAATAATTCAGTCTGCCAAAAACCTGCCATTGTAAAATCCCACAATAAGCAACCATCTGACAAAAAATAGTGGAATGTGCCAATAGGCTCTATGTTGGTGCACCCCTTTATGGAAAATATCACACTTATTGCCTCACCATATACTTAAGTCATGTTGCCATTGGTAATTTACAATTAATGGTGATCATACACACATTTGAAATTTCAAATGCACCATCAATTTCACTTTTTGGTGTGTATTTACCAAGAAGTATTTAATGGTTTTAATAGATACACATATGTGCATGCACACTTGCAGTCTGCATTGAAATCACATCCTGCTTTTGGCAGACATAGGGCTAGGTAAGGTTTTTCAATTCACTTTTTTTTTTTTTTTGTCCTCCCAGCCTGGGATTAGCAGATTTGGTTTTAATCAACCCCTTTGCAGTCTTGAACTTTGTCCTCCTGGAATACAGTGCCATTCATTTAAGGATTTCCCTCTGTCTAATAAACATTAATGAACCACACTTTACAATTCCCTTGTGATCTTATCTCAGTTTCACAGATGGGGAAAACAGAAACAAATTAAGGGGTCTGCACACACCACAAATCAAAGGCAGGGCTGGGGGAAGGACCCAGGAATCCTCACACAATTCCCTGCTCCAATAACTGAAAAATGTGTTCCTACCCCTGCAGCTGCTCTGGCAGTAACTGCATTGCACAGGGCAGCACTGTTACCTTCAGGCCATCCAGGAAAAATAAAATTTCTCTTTTCCTGAGGTTTACCTCCCCACATAACTGCAAATTCTGTGAAGCTGTGGCTCTGCCAGCTTCCTCTGCTGGATTATCCCTCAGGATGTCTTTATTCCCTTCTGAGCAGAGGATCTCTCTTCTTTTCTGATTAGCAGGGATCTAGCAGGATGTGGGGAAATATTCCAGTCCCTACTGGCACACCATGGGGTTTATCCATCTTTCCCAGAAGGAAGAGCCTGATTTCCTGGGGAATTTTCATCTCCTAGCTCTGGACAGTGTGGTCCATTCCACGATGAACGTGGCACCCCTCGGTGCCCGTGAAGAAAACCACATCAATTAATTACATCCAGCAAGGAAAGACAGGTAATTGCCTTGTGCCTGGAATCTCTAAGTAGGGCCACTTTCTGGAAGAACAATCCCCCGAGCTGTGATTTCAGCAGAGACAGAAGAAACCAATGTTCCCTGCAAGCTGCACTCCTGTCAGACACCCAGCAGTTTTTCTGACAGCCAGGATTTTTGTGGCACTGGCTGTGAGTCATTATTGAAGAAGTGTTATTCTTAAAACAGAGGAAGAGTGCTGGAGAAAGGAGGTGTTAGACAGGAAAAAAAACCCAAACCCCTTTCACACCTCCATCTGCTGTCTTACAGTGCCTTGCTACCAAACATTTACAAATTGACAAGTTTTGTTGCAAATCTTGTTCCGCTTGTTAAAAATTGCTTCTTTTTGGAGACAGAATCAGACATTTAGCCTTTCTCCTCCATAATGAATGTATTTTCCTTGTGTTTAGCTCCATGGAAAACAACAATTCCTATGGTGCAGCCTTCTGCCAGGACAGCCAGGTTATTCCTACAATGCACTCCCAGGTTTCTGCTAAAAACGGCTGCAGGAAATAGAGAACTGGCAGGAAACTGCACTGGTTTAGCTTGGTTTGTCCTGCAGGTGGGCATTGTCCGGCCAGATCCAGGCTGGGGATTGCTCTGGTGGAGTGAAATATTTCTGTGCTGGAAAGGGATTTGCAGTTCTGTGCTGAGAGCCCATCTCCACTGCACTGAGGAGCTCCTCAGGCAGGTCTGACTGAGCGGCGGCACAAAGGGTGACAGAGCTGCCACAGCAATGCTCATCCTCCCGCTGTTGGCCACACACAACCCTGCCCAGCTCACCCCGAGGCCGGCCCCATTCCCCTTCCCAGCTGCTCCGGGGCTGCTGGAGCTGTGTGTGCGCATGGCCCAGGCCTGCAGTGAGTCACAGCCACACACTCAGGGCTCCCTGCCCCAGTTCTGCAAAGGTTTCTGCACAAACATCGCTGTACTCAGCCGAGGACACCTGGCACACTCACTGCAGCCCCTGGATGATATTCTGAAAAGCCGTGTTTTCTCTTTGAAGTTGGTCTAGGAAGTGGTTTTGTTGATTTACCCCCCTCACATGCATGCCTGCATCACTCTTTTTAAATTTAACTCCAGTGTCAGACCTGCAGCTGTTTCTGAGGCCACATCCATGAATGATTGCTGCTCCTGCCAGGTGCAAGCCTGAATAAAAAGGTCACGGGCTGGGGAGAGGATTAAGCTTTGGCTCAGCTGTTTGCATTCTCACACAGAGCACGGTCTTGTCCACCCGTCTGTCTGTCAGCCCTCACACACCATCCAGACAGGTGAGGAGCTGAATGCTGGAAACAATTCAGTGACGCTCGCACAGAGCCACCCCATGGTGTCTGTGGTTTAAAAAAAGCTCCCCCAGCAATCCTCCAAGCAGCCCTTGGATGGGTGAAATTATCTGTGCAGAAATATAAATGCAGAATGGCATGGGAACAGTCTCCCTGGAGACTGGGGTAGGGCAGATTGGAGAATACCTAAATCTCTAACTGGTGCCTGAGATTTTCATGTGAAATTGGAACGTTTTCTTCCCACGCTTACCTAAGGAGATGAAGGAAGGCAGCTTATGGGCACTTAGCACATACTCTGAGAGGAAGCAGGGAAAAAATCCATGAGGGATGGAGCAGATCCATCTCCCTGGATCTCCACCTGAAGTGTTTCTCTGATTCAAGGCCTTTTGTACCTGCAGCAGTGAAAGCTGTTGGCTATTTTAGGACCTTCTCACACTTGCACTTCTGTTACAGCCCATGGGAGGCTTCCAATCTATTTCTGTGTATCAGACATCCTTCCCCTTCTGACTTCCTTATCAAATGTGCAAAACAATCAATAATTCACTTAGGCTCTACATTTCCATTAGAGTGCACCATGGCTGTGATTTAAATATATTTCTGTGGCTGTAGAACGAGCAGATACCCTAAACCACCCTGGAAATGCTCTCTTGTATGTGACAGCATCTCCTGCCACCCAAAGTGGTTTTATTTCTCCAGCTGTTAAATCTAGGACAAAATACTACTCTTTTGTTCTATATTAAGAGTACAGAATAACAGCAGCTGACTTCCCAGCCTCTGTCCTCATGGAGGGGAACACAGGATGAAGAATTAACCCCTGGCATGAGCTTTTCTCATGCTAGGTCATTAAGAAAAGCCAGATCTCCTTGATGTTCTCCTGCACTGGAAAACAAAAAGCTGGAGGTTGATGAGCTGGGGGTTGCCTTCCTCCTCTTGCCATGGCCCTCACCACCTACTGTAGGTCCAGGCTCACCTGGGATTTCCTTCCACAGCCTTGTTTGGATGGATCTGGGGTTCCTGTCAGCTAAGAATAAAAAAGCAGGTTTGAAATCCTCCTTACCTTTACCACAGATGCTGTCACACCTCCCAGTAATGAATTCATCCCTGACACCCCTCTGGGTCAGCTGGTTTTGGAGCTCCAGGAGACCAAGTGACTTGACCAAGGAGTCACAAAAGGGGTCTAGAGTGTGACAGATACCCAAGTGCCACATCCCCCAAACTTGAGAGATCTGTCCAGACCAAACAAGAACTAAAACTTAGCCTTACCAGAGACAGCCTCAAGACCCAAGGACAAGGACACAGCCTATCAAAACCCCCCTCATATTTTGTTTGGGAATCTACAACCTCTCCCATTCCCTCTTGTCCCCCTGTTTAACCTTCCAGTATCACCAGCTCTGTGTGTCCACAGCATCCAGCAAGGAGGGCAGAGCACGCGGCAGCCACGCACGTCCTGGTAATGACTTCACTTCTTCCACCAGCTCTGGAAAAAAAACAAAAACAAACCCAAATCCCCAGTCCTGCATAATTGTGGCTCTGTTATTCATGGATCTTAAATCGTACTCCTTCATGAATTTTAATGTGCAGTCCATTTTCTTTCCACTAATCCTACATTAGGCTGGAAGCCTTTATGGACTGAACGTTTGCCCTCCTTCGCTTTTCATTCTCCGTGGCTGCCAGTCCCCAGGCACTGCCCTTGTCTCAGCTGGGCTGGCACTGAAGTTCAACCAACATGAAAGTGTTTTCTTATCAGATCCTCCAGTTCTGTGCATCCCTGGCAAAAGGAGCAGGGCTGCTGCCCAGGCAGCCTGGGAACAGCAGCTCTTTATTTTGCCCACGGTTTGGCAATCTCGTGGGGTGCGTATGAGCAGCGCTGCTGATGTTTGAGGCAACGCCTGCCTGTGAGTCTTCAGCCTCATGCTTTTATAAATCCCTTTTTCCAGTGAAACCACCTCCATAAGTCATCAGGAAGGAGTGAAAGCCCTTCAGGAAATCCTCCTTTCCAAGGAATTCCTGATGAGTGGCACACCAGAGCAAACCACAGACAGTTCTGCACCACCACGGACTCTAAGGTGCTCAACAGCCCCATTTTAAATCATAACTTAGCTTAAAAACCAGAGAGGACTGTGAGATACTCTCATCTCACCTTCTGCAAAATGCTGTTTGAGCCTGTTCTTTCACTGCTAAATTTAATAATTTGTTCAGCTGAAGTGGTGCTTCCAAAGGGAAGATACCCAGACGCAGTTTTTGGATAGAGGAGGAAGCCACCACTTCCCTTGGAAACCATCCCTGAGGAATCATTCTGCCAGGTCTGCCCTGAGGATTCCACAATAAATTGAGGCAAGATGCTCTGTTTGTGTTAAATTGCTAAGAATGTCTCAAGCCCAGCCCTTCCATGTGTATCACAGAGCCCTTATTAGATGAAAAAGAAACATTCAGTACAGTTCTCAGCTCTAAACTTCTAAAAATACCAGAACTTTGATATATAAATGCATCTTGAGGGCCTGGCTGGCAATGACTACAAACGTTCCTAATTGCCTCTAATTCCACAGCACCTGCAGAACCACTGGTAATATTTATTTTCCAAGATATCCAGAACATACCCAGCGTTCTAAGGATTCCAGCCCTGGGATAGTTTGTGTGCCATCAGTGCACCAGGCAGGGGCAGGAACGAATCGGGCTGAAAATCTGATTTGACTTAAACAACACTGACCTGATGAGAAGTGAGGAATCCAAACCAGGCCTGCAAATCCCATCTGTTTCTTGTTTCTATAACGGGCGAGCTAAAACCCTAAATCCACCCAGCTCTGAGCTTTGAAGCCAAATTTTGCAGCTTGAGTCCATTACTAGCAAATGATGACTGCTGGCCCAGCATGGACCCGCTCCTTAAATTGAAGGCTGGGATTTATAACTTGACGTTAAATGAAGGAGTTGTATTGCAGAGTGACTAACAGCTAATCTGGGAAGGCACTTGGAGACAGAAATTCATGGGTTGGAGGATTGATTGGCCCACCTCTTAGCTTCCTCATAAATTTATTATCACAACACTCATGGTTAATGGTGTTCTGAGGGTTAACTGATGTTTGAGAACCCCTCGGATGCTCCTCAGCTGTTGGGAGCTAACAAAACCCTGCACTAACTCTTCTAGTTATTATATTAAGTTACTGTTCTTGGTGGGGATTTTTGCAGCAATTTGATGTCGGAAAAAAATCTAATCCATAAAGCAGGCAGCTTTTTAGCTTTGTGAAAAATAAAAGTGAACGTATTCTGAAAAAAAAAAAAAAAAAAGCCTCCTCTCTGTCCTTTAATTCCCAAGAACAAAGCTGGAGAAGGCTGGTCCCTGAGTGAAGATGGGATTTGGCAATTCCATTCCCATTAGTGCAGAGCAAACCCGTTAAATATACAATGGCTGGAGGACAATGTGGATTGGAAAAATAAGCTTGGAACTGCAAGGCTCCTAATTATTTTCCATCCATCTACCTTCACATTAAACCCCAGGGTTTGCTGCTTCCCCGGATGCTGGAGCAGCCATTGACTTTTTGAAGTGATGCTCTGTTTATAGAATTGCAATTACTCAGTATTGGCCTTTGTTTGGAGAAGAATCCCTGTCCATCCTCACTAATGGCTTCTTCTGATCTCATCCAGTGTGGAGGATTTCCTGAGCATATTAAAAACATTCTTCCCTCTCTGCCTTTTTAGTTTAGCCAAAGATTTAACGACTTCAGCATAAGAACTGTGTGTTTGAACTAGATTTGCTCCCTGACAGCTGATGCTGTGCACTCTGTTCCCTCCCTGTGCTCACGGGCACAAGGGCAGTGCTTGAACTGCTCACACTGGAGAGTTTTTTGGGGTAAGAACCTGTGAGGGTGATGAGCAGGTGTTACCCAGAAAAACTGTGGCTGCCCCGCCCCTGGAAGTGCTCAAGGCCAGGTGGGATGAAACTCTGAGCAACCTGATATATTTTAAGAGTCTCTCACTGTAGAGATGAACGAGGATTGTAAAAGGTGCACAGCAAAGCCAGACTTAATTCCCCTCCAGGACACGTGAGCTGCTGTGAGCAGCACTTGCTGCCACCTCGTTCTTTGGCCAGGGTGAGGCTGGGGATGTAATTGCAGTTACTGTTTGCCACAGAGCTGCCTTTTCACGGTAGATTTAATTTTACTCTCTAGTACTTCTTTTTTTTCTTAACTTACCCAGAAAAACAGCCCTGCAGGGCATGAGGGAGGGCAGAGCATCTTCTCTCCTGCTGCAGCTCCTGGAGGAGAGGAGGTTAATTAGCAAATTGTAATCAGTGCCTGGGGGAGGTCAGCACCTGAACACCTTTTAGGGGGTGCTGTGGGGCGATTTTGGGGTGCACACAGCTCATTTCTTGAAACATTCAGAATACAATTTCAGTGTGGACATAAAAAAAAGTTACCTCACTACTCCTGTTCTGTGAGTGCTGTGTTGGACACTCCTCCTGTTCTCCAGACTTTGCTTTCCCTCTCAAAAAACCCACAAAAAAACAGGGAAATGAAAAGAGTATAGAAAACTCTCACTACTGAACTACAAAACATTTCCCCTCTCATTCAATACTCATCCACTGAACCTAAACTAACTTACAGCTACGTGTCAAGCCTAGTAGAACTGTTTGCAAACGAGCCACTAAAGCAGCTGTGTGACCAAAATTTCCTTCCACTGTAATAATTTTCACCCTCAGACTCATCAGACACGTCTGAGACACACATAATGACTCCCACCGGTGCACACTGACAGGCTGAGTTACTGATTCTCCCTCATTCCTTCCTTCTGCCATGAAATATGGTCTCCTCTATCTAAAGCAAATGGATCTTTTCACCTAATCTATTCGACAGAGCTACCATTTAGTATTCGATTACCATTCCAAGGCTAAAACCAGTTTGTGATGCAGACACCAGTCCCCAGCGTGAGCTCCTGGTGGCTGCATCAACCCCAGGTCTCCGGGAGCTGAAAACCCCCTTGGAGCAGCTGCTGCCTCTGCTCTCTGTATCATAAATAAAACAAATGCAAGAACTGGAGAGATAGTCAGGGGAAAAGCAAAAGGTTGTGGCCAGGGGTGTGTTGTGGGTGTCTGGGAGGTGCAGGGTGAGCAGGGAGGGGGAAGGAAGAACTCCTCGGGTTCTGCAGCTAAACTGTGGCCGCTTCATGAAATGCTTTGAAGTGAAAGACCTTAAACTGGTGGTGGAAGGAGCATCAGCAGTGGGTTAGAGGGATGTCAAACGAAGCTCAGCAGGCTGTGTTGGCAGGGATTCCCGGGATGGCTTTGCCCAGGAAGGCCGGGCTCCATCCCGTGTCTGACCATGACCCCGGGGTGCTGGGGGTGCAGCAGCCCCGCGCCTGCTCCTGGGCAGGAGGCAGCTCCCAGCCTCATCCCAATTAATCATCTCCTAATGACTTTTGTGAACCGGGAGGATTTCCTTAATTATACCACGCATTAGACTTTAATCAAGAAATCAATTTTTGACGGCACCCCAAACCCGCGGGTGCGGGGAGGGGCCCGGCGCGTCCCTCGCCCCGCAGGGAGTGGAATTGTCAGGGGAATTCGGGAGCGGTGCGTGCCAGGGCTCGTTACCAAATCCAGCTGAAGGGGATTTAATTAAGATCCCTGCCCAGCCCCGTGCCTGTGCCCCGCTCGGCCCGCAGTTTTTCCATGTGTTTTCCAGCCCCCGGTGTGCCGGCTCAGCGCCCCTGTGCCCGGCTGGACGCGGTGGGGAAGGATTTGTGTTTGCGGCCAAGTGGCTTCACCCACTCCCACCAAGCCCAGCACAGCCCCCACCCCCCCGTGCCTCTGCAAACCCTCTGGAATTAAATATAAACCCTGGGAGCGCTGGGATCTGCTCCGGCGTGACACCGTGCACGGCGCTGTGATCCGAAGGACGGAAGTTAATGAAACATTAACCTCCCTTTTCTGTCCCGCTCCTCGGGATGCTGCGAGGCTGAGGGCAGCCAAGGGTTTATCTGAACCTCCTGCTCGCTGGGGAGGGCGGATGGTTGTTCCTGGCCTGATCCAAACCCTGATCCAGTTCCTCTTTCCCTGGTTCTGTTGGGATTCACCCCAGCCCAGCAGGGGGATCCCACAGCATCTCTGGGGGTCTCACCCCATCCAGCAGCACATTCCCAGTGGAGTTTCACAGCACAGCATGGCTCAGAGTCTTTACACTCGATTAATTACTGGGTGGGATTTAATTCTCTCCCTTCTGAGGAGCTCTGGGTGGCAGAGCCAACCCCAGCCAGTTTTATTTTCCCTGGTACCATCCTTCCTCCCATCTCTCCCCTGCACAGATGATGAGGCTGCTGGGATTTCCAGTACCTGCTGCCTCTGCGAGGAACTAAAAATAATATTAATAAAAAAAGCATCTGCTAAAAATACTGAGTGATCAGGGGGAAAAACGCTAAGCCCCAGAGATCTCCCTGGACTGCAAGGATTAATTTTAATTTCCCTTTAATCTGGACACAAATTGTGACGTCGCTGCTGGCGGGCTCGGCTCAGCTCCGTGGACACAGAACCTGGGGTGGTGCTTCCCCAGCTTTTGGGTGCATTCCAAAGGAAAATGGACACACGACGAGCAGGAGGCCACAGGGTTCAGTGCAGGCTGCCAGAAATGTGTTTTAAACCCCGTGGCTGCAGCTCCCAGTGACTCCTTTCCCATTTTCACTCGGGTCCAGGCTTTGTGCCGTGGGTCGTGCCTGCCCACAGCCACTTTTGGGGTGCTCTGTCCCTGTCTCCCACTGTGGGAAAGAGGAGAAAAAGGGCCCAGAGGTCCCAGATTGCAGCCTGCACTTCTAAGAAATGAGATTTACCAATACTCTCCACTTTTAAGGAAAGGGAAGCGGCCATGGGAGCGAGTTAATTTGTGATCTTCCAAAGAGACAACAGAATTAATTCCTGGAAGGAATTACTCATCTAAAGGAGCAGGGGATGTCATGCACCCTAAAACCCTCTGAGGGCACTGCAGTGACCACCTGCCCCTCCCTGCAAATCCTTGGAAAACCCTTCCCTGGGTTTATCCCAGGTGAAACACAGATAACAAAGGAGAGGGGCACTTGCTGGGCTCTCCCTGCAGCTCCCCTCTCCCAGATCCCCATCACGGGGAGAGCTGAGCATCGTTAAACAGGAACTGCTCCCAGCTTCTCCCATGATCAGATAGATGCAAAAATATGCCTGAAAAATTTACATACAGAGCCCTCCTGGGATTTCCTTCGGTGCTGGGAGTAAAACTCCCTTAATTCCCAGAACAAGTCCAGGGTTTGTTGCTCCCCCCATGCAGCAGCTCAATTTTGGGGGGGGGGGGGG
>VZTR01024970.1:380370-414386 GCA_013400775.1 Chaetops frenatus
CAGGGACAGGGCACGGGGACAGGGACAGGGACAGGGCACGGGGACAGGGACAGAGCATGGGGACAGGGACAGGGCATGGGGATAGGGACAGGGCATGGGGACAGGGCACGGGGACAGGGCATAGGGACAGGGCATGGGGACAGGCACAGGACACTGGCACAGGGCACAGGGACAGGACATGGGCACCTCCAGCAGTGGGATGAACAGGGATGGCACCAGCCCATCCCCAAAACCCCAAATAAAGCACTGCCTTCCACCCAGCCACGCCTGAATTTGAGGTGCAGGCAGCAGGAATTCTGTATCCCATCCCCTGGGAGCAGCTCTGGATTTCAGGGAATTTGCACAGAATAAAGCAGAAACCTGGACCAGCAGCTTTAGTACTTGAAAATTTTATTTTCTCAAATGAGCACCAACACATATTGTAAATATGACAAACAATATGCCTCCCTCTAATACTGAAGAACTATATACAATGTACAAATACATGAAAAGGTGAAAACCAATTATTTGAAAACAAACAATTGCATTTATGACTGAAGCAAATGACCTGAAAGAATATGCCAAAAAAAAAAATTTAAAATAAGATCAAAGAAATAAAAGTATACACAATTTGTAAACACAAGAGCATCCATAGACAGGCTGGTATTGGAAATATTGTCCTTAGTTTTGTCAGTGGGGAAAGCATTCCCATTTCCTTAGGAAGAACAAAACAAAGGATACACACAGTTGTAACGATGAGAACAGCTTATCTGTGGTTGTACCTTACACAATGCCATTCTGCTTGCATTTAAATATGTTGATTTTTACTTTTTTTTTTTTTTCTGAATTCAAGATGATTTTGTTTCCCCTCTTCTGCTCGTTCTTTTTCACCAGGATTTCTACAGAAAATCTCTGTCTAACCTGATTGTTTCTGAGCACTGAGGCTTCTCCCGTGGTGGGAAGGGCTCCTTCCCACTGAGCTGAGCTTGGTGTTTGGTGTCCCCTCTTCATCCCAGAACTGCTTCACGTGGAAGCTGCTCCCAAAGCAGGGAAGTGCAGTGAAATGCATGATTCACACTCTCTCACAGAGCAGTCAGAAAGATGCACACAGAGAAAATTCTCCCTTGATCACCACGTTTTATTTGGCAGGGTTTGTTTTGTTCCTGTGTGGTTTGAAGTCGTGTGCACCAAACCCAGGGAATTAAAGAGCCTGCAAGAGTTCCTGAACAGCTCCTTGCTCAGCAAAACACAGTCCAGTGGTTTGTGCTGTTGGTCCACTTTGGGATAAACAAGAGACCAAATGAAATAAAAACGAAGAAGGGCAAGGAGGGGGGAGATTAAAGACAGAAAGGAGAAAAAAATAAATGAACTTTACTGCCAAGAGAGGTAAACTTTTACTCTAATTTGTTATGTAGCAGCCTGGTTTAAAAATAAAATAACCAAAACAACAACAAAAAACACCTCTCCTCAAAAATAAAACCAGGATCCAAAGATTTGTGGTTTAGGTTAAAAACAACTCTGAGTTAAAAAGCTCCATCCTCCATCCCTGCTGCCCCCAGCAACAGCGAATCCGAGGCTGCAGCTCCTGTCCAATCCCAATTTCTACAGCTCCACATCTCCTTCACTCCAGCCAATACTGGTGCAAGAGAAAATTCCAGGCCTGGATCCTACAGACCAGGAGAAGTCGGGAGCCCCACTGGGCTCTGGGGATTCCTGGTGGGAGCACAAGGCAAGGCTGGGCCCCAGGGAAACCCCGAGGGAAACTGGAGCCCTCCAGTGCCTGCAGCCCCTCCCAGCCCAAAAATATCCCCCCTGGGGGCTGCTGTCCCCAACCCAGCCCCCAGATCTGCCAGCTGGGAGTCCCCTGTCCTGCCACATCCACAGGAAACACGGATCTGCTTCAGAGGACAACGGAAATTATGATTTTTGTTTCCCTTTAAACACATTTTCCAACAAATACAGAAGGAAACAGGATCATCATAAACAACAACAAAAACAACAACAAAAAAAAGTGCTCTCAGGGAGGGGGCTCTGAGAAAACAGCACCAAATATATTATTTCTTTTTAAAAAAAATTAAATATTATTTACAAAAGTATATTTCACAAGATAACGTCTGGGGGTTATTTTTTCTGCTTTGTATATATTATCATCTGAATATTCCTTGCAGGGGTCAGGATTTCACACCAGACAATCCACCAGAGCAAGAACAATTTAAAACTTACTCAAGTCTGAGCTTTGGGGTAGAGGGGGGGATGTAAACTCGAGGGTGCTCTCAGCTGCCCAGACACGAGGCTGGACACCAAAAAAAGCAGGAAAAGTCGCAGCTGTCCGTGTTTTCCAGAGGATGCTGCCCATGGAAAGCAGCACCACGAGCTCAGGAGGCAGCTCCAATGGGCCACATCTCCATTTCTCCTGGGAAAGGCCCCACCTGGCTCAGCTCAGCAGGGAAGTTCTTTGGTTATCTCTGGCTGTGTCACTCTGGGGCTCCCCCAGTCTCCCTGTGCTGCTGTGGGAGCCCCAGGTCCCACACTCAGAGCAGCACAGATCCCAAATTCCTGCCAGCCACCAGCACAGATCCCAAATTCCTGCCAGCCACCAGCTCCCAGGGGAATTAGCAGCCAGTCAACCAAAGCTCTTCCTGCATGCTGGACACACACAGGAGCTGCACAAGCCCATTCCTCCTCAGCCACCCCTGCAGGGCATCACAGCCACTCCAGGGAATTCTCTGGGTGCTGGGGACAGGCACAGTCACACACATTTGTCCCCATCAGGGCTCAAGGCTCTCAGCAAGCCACTCTGCAGATGCTGATGGGACAAAACCAATTAAAAGCAGATTAAGACCTCGCCCTATTCAAGCTTGGGCTGGTTGCCATTAAAAACCTGTGACCAGTTAAAACCAGCCAGGTCTGATGGGGCACTGTCCTTTTTTTGTCCCAAATAAATGGATAAAAACATTTCCACCTGGCAGCTCTCTGGAGCTGGTATTTCTCAGAGCAGTTCTCTGCACAGCCCTGCCTTTTAGATATCTTTTTTTATCAGCAGTCATTCCAAATACCAACATCAAACCATGAGCTCTTCCCAACCTCACAGGATTTGGGATGATCCCTTACCTCTCACAGCTCCTTTAAAGGCTCTGTGGAGACTAAAGAGCTCTTTGAAAAACAGGAATTACTTCCCACTAGTCAAAACCCAAAAAATTGCCATGGATCCTCAATCACAGCACAGGGAAATGGCACCAGGTCAGTGGTGCTGTGGAATCTTTGATTTCTGCTGGATTTGTCACAGGAGGGAATGTGGCTGATGGAAGCAGAGACAATCCAAAACAGAAGCTGAAGCAATTGTTACACAGCCAGAGCAGAAAGGTGAGGGCAGAAGCCACCTCTGGACAGGTTGGTCACAAACAGATCCAACTCCATCCCCTGCAGGAGCCCGGCCAACTCCACCTCATTTCTCCAAGGTTGTCAAGAACAGAGCTTTGAGAGAGAAAAAAAACAACCTTTGCTTCATCAGGTTTGGGTTTCAGCACGAGGACCCAACACTGAATTCCACCCTGATTCTTAAGGAGAGTCTCTATTCACATTCCCTGACAAATTAACAACAAATGACCCTTCCACAGCCCCCTGGAATCTCTCAGGGGTGGGGGCCAGTGACAACAGATTGCAGCTCCAAAGCTTCTGTTTCATAAGGAGTCACCACCCTCCACACAATACTCTTTCCTTCTGGATTAAGAAAGATTTCCCCCCATGGATTAACCTACTTGAAAGAATTCTGCCAACAAAAAGAAAAATTCACTCGGGGAGAGATAAACCAAATTCAGCTCAATAATCTTGGGTTATGCACCAGATACTGGCTGGACTGCTGCAGAGCAAACTTCTCATGGTTGTTTTGGCCTAACACAGATCCCCCCTCCCACACAACGCCCCTTCCCCACCACCCACCTCGGGAAGGTGCTCAGGAATCACCATGGAAAAATCAGAATGGGAAGGACTTGTTGTCCCTTGCAGTTCTGACACCCACATCAACCCCTCAAGGCATAGATCATTCTAGGGGTGGTGGGAAGATGTTTCATTTCTTGTTTTCTTTCTCGTTCTCCCCGTCCTCCACTGGGCTGGCTGGGAGTGGGAACAATGGGGGAAGATTTGGGGAGGATTCCTTGAAATATCCACCTGTGCAGCACAACTGCCAGGAACCTGGCTCCCTCCTCGCCCCATTTCTGTGCCAGGCTCCCTCCCTGGAGCCTGGGATTCAAGGAAAAGGTTCTGTAGTAGCACTTTCCTACTTGCACTTGTGAAAGGTTGGTAAAACACCACCAGGGGTGCTCAGGGGAGGCCGGGAAATCCAGGGGTAACCTCTGTCACTGTTTGTCCCCATCCTCCTCTACTGAATTTCCCCTTCCTTGCCTCTCATGTGCCTCTTTGTCACCCCTGCCACATTTTCTAAGCTGCAGCTCCAGCCTCCTTGTGCCTGAAGTGGTTTTCTCCTCCTCTCTGAAGGGCTCAAGAGTCAGGATTTGGTTTTTCCAGCCGTGAGGACTCTCCCCACAGCTGTGCTCTGCTGGGACATTCGGCCTCCTTACCCTGAACCAGCGAGGAGAAGGAGAGGCAGGGAACCTCTCCAGCCCCCAGGTCCTGCCCCCTCAGACAACGAGTTCATAAACAGCAAACAAAACACAGATTGTGGGGGGGGGGACTGGTTCTGCCTCGGGCTCAGCCAGCTCGGGCTGAGGCTCCGCCGAGGGATTCGGAGAGGAAACGCAGCTGTGAGGTAATTTCTGTCCTTTCAGACAAGGAGATATTTCTCTGTCCTTTTTAGACAAGCAGATCTTTCTCTATCCATTTAGACAAGTAGATATTTCTCTATCCATTTAGACAAGTAGATATTTTCTCTGTCCATTTAGACAAGGAGATGGTTTCAAGCCTTGCTTAACCAGGACTGAAAGGAGAAGCACAGCATCACCTTCTGATGGTTCCCTTGAGGGCCCCACTCCCCCACCCCTCTCCCACCTTCTCCTGCCCAAACCTCAGGGTCTTCCTCCCACAGCTGGGGAGGTGCCAGGAGAGCCCAGGCCGGGCTGGGTCAGCACTGGGCACATGGAATGGCTGTCGGGCATTCGGTGCATTCTCTGAGCCAACGCCAGAACAGAGAGAGAAGCAGCCAGGGTCAACTCACAAACAGATACAAAGCAAAGAGACAGAGAGACAGAAATTTAGAGGCCAGTCACCAATAAAGATGGAGAAGGGTGTGAAGATGCTCCCAGATTGCAGAGCCTCTAAATGCATGGAACCAAGCGTTCAGTCACTCTCTCACTCTTGGATATAATGTTCGGTTGGATGGCATCTCTTACACGCTGCTAGGGCTGGGCTCTTCCCACTCAATCCCAGCCATTATCCTTGATCATGTGAGCTAGTTCAATGATGTATTTGCCTTCTTTATACTTCTGGCTGCTTTCAAAAGCGTGTTCCTGCAAGGGAACGAGGAGGAAGAGCAAGATCAGGGTGGTGTTTGGGTGTAAATCACATTGTGGATCAGATCTGGGAAGGCAAGGCTGAGGAAAAGTCAACTGCAGGTCTTCCTGTTGGCTTGCAGGAAAAGTGTGAGGGAAAAAATCTTAAATCCTGCTCCTAAAATCTTAAATCCTGCTTCTAGAACCTTAAATCCTGCTCCTAGCTGTCTTTACATGCTGGGAAAAAGGAGCTGGCAGCACAGAACGTGTAGATTTTCATAGGCCAATGGTAACTGCTCTATGGACCAGGATTTAGGGGCCATTGGTGGTAAAATCCACCTCTCTCCAGGGTGGTGTGGGAACTTATGGAAGTTTGTTAGGAGTGAAGTGGTTCTCTCACTGGGAATGGGATGGATTACAGTGAATTCAATGTGGAAATGGAGTCCCATGAGAAGATCCCACTCTGCACAGATCTGTGCCTGCAGCTGTGGAAACACACAGGGAACCTGAGGGATCCCCAAAATCCCTGAGCAGGAGAGACTCCTCTCACTGAGGCTGCACCTTCAAACCAACTCAGCTCTGCTCAGCTGCTCTCCCTGTGCACCTGTAACTCACCTGGCAGGAGGTCATTCCTTGTTTTTCATGGAATTCTGTGTTTTCTTTTACTCCATTGATGCCCTGAGTGCCCTGCTCCATCCTTGAGACCCACAATGTGTTTCTGCACAGATTCCTACCCCATCAATTTTTGATTATCCCCTTTTTATAGCCTTTCAGCTGACTTAGTGAAGAATATTTCTGTCCAGAGGCCATGGACACAAACTAGGATTTGTTTAGACACTGGTGAAAATGTCTGGACAAAATGGTGTGGGCCTCCAGAAGCAGAAATTAGGAGGTAACATTAGATTTTATTGGAAGGTAATTGAATTTATGAAGAGCAAACAGATAAACTCATGTCCAACAGCATTTCCAGTGGGAAGGACACAGGATTAATGGAGCATTCTATTATCCTGATAACATCTACCAGAATAATAGAAAAAAGACAGTGTGAGCCACATATCCTCATTTATGCTAGATGTCACTGAGGCACACTCACCAAAGCCAAGTGTAAATTCTGAGTAAAAAAACCTCCACTAAAGCTGATTCTCCAAATGCAATACACACAAGGCAGGAAGAAAATAGGTGGTTACAGATGAAAACCTGCATTTTAGGCTCCCAAAATGCTCTTTCCACCCCCTCAGCTGGAGCAAAGCTGCCCAGGGGCAAAGCCAGGGACACAAATACTCACATATTTCCAGCCCAGCGTGGTTTTGCAGTTTTCACAGTAAATATCTGCCACGGCGTGCAGTCCTGTTAATAACACCCGCTCCTCTGCAGGGCCACAGCCCACGTTAACTCTGGGACAAAGCACAGATGCTCCCCATTAGTGCCTTTCCACATCAAGATGCTCCAATAAAGCTGACAATTATTTCATTGCAGTGTTTGAAAACACGAGCAGGAGGTTCTGAGTTTCCCAGCTGTGCCCAGAACAAAGCTCTCTCGCAGCTCCGGAGCAGAATGAAAAGGTAAAATGGGATTTTCATTCAACTACAAAACCCTGTGAAAGCTTTGAACAGGAGATTAATAACACCCCAGTCACTTGTGCTAATTAGGCATTTGAGAAAGATTTTCATTCTTCAATTGATAAAATGGTACTTTTACTTTCCCAAATGGAAAATTGAAAAATGTGACTGAAATCAGCAGTTCTGAAGAAAGGCAGACCAGCAGTGACCTCCCCAAAACTATTTCCAGTCACTGGGAAAATTATACTTTGTTTTTATGAAGTGCATATTTAGATACCATTTATCTCCACATTTCCAAACCTCTGGCTCTTTCATCCAACTACATCCTGGGAGAAGAGAATGACTCAGCCACTAGCTCTGATTTCTCAACCTGATGACGAAAAAAATCACCTTTTCCTTGCTGCTTATCTGAAACCCCTGCACGACTCAAACGTGAATCAGGGCCTGTTTCTGCCTCTTTCTCCAACAATTTTCAGGAAGCTCCCAAGTCCCAGGCAGAGGTTTTCTGAAGAAAACTATGGGGTTTTTTTCCCTTTTTTCAGGAGGGTTTTGTTAAATCCGCCCCAAGCGATGCGCGCAGGGTACTCACACGGAGTTGAAGAGGTACGCTCGTCCTTGGCTGCCCTGGAAGGACTGGAAGGCAAAAAAACAAAGCTCAGTTGAGTTCTTGAGAGGAAAGAGGTGACTGTTACCCATCTCCAACACCTGTCCTTTCCACAGGACACACCTGGAATTTCCAGAGTTCTCGTACAGGCCCAATGTGCTGCTCCAGAGTCGAGTTTTCCCTCTCATTTCCCAGGAAAATCTGTTTTCACCCTTTGGGTGTTCGTGAACTCCACACCACTCCTCAGCCTCACCTGAAGGCTGCCAAAAATTGGTCTGAACCTCTTTTCCAACTGCACTTGCACATGAACTCCCCTTGGGAATGGCACAGGCAGATGCTGACCCGAGCTGAGGGGTTGGGATCAGTCTGTGCCAGGAGCACACAAACACAACCCCAGTGATGAGGCCTCAGCCTCCAGGTGTGTGCAAGCCTCAGATTCCCTCTGGGGCCTCAGAGATCTTCAGGGATCCCCAGATCTCCTGGGGCTAAACACAGCAGGAGATGGAGATGAACAAGAGAAGCAGAGAGCAGCCAAACCACCCCAGAGAAATCAGGCAAATCCTCTCGAGCATCCCCATGGGAAAGCAGTGTTTGAGGGCTCAGGGCAGTGCCAGCCTGGCAGGACACTGCAGGCACTCCCAGCTCTTGCCATCACCCTGGGACAGTGCCTGCCTGACAGGCACCAAGTGCCACCTGCATTTTTAATGTGCTTTGACAGGCACACACTGAATTAAACATTTGGTGCTTGTGAGCAGGAGCTGGGTTGTCTGTACACAGGTTACCCTGTGGGGCACCTCAGGGAATGTCTGCACCGAGGGGCAGGAGCTGGGGAAGTCAAAAAGGAGCTTTTCTGGACCATTTAATCTTTTGCTTTGCACCTCACCAGGAACCTTGGAATGTTAAGTGATTTTCTTAAAACCTCAGCTGATGATTTCAGACCAAAAACTCTTAAAAAGTGGGGGGAGAGGGTTTTGAGGGAAAAGAGAAACATTCATGTTTTACTTCCCTGGCCCTCTAACAATGGTCATTTGTTTGATTAAGAGCAAATCACATTAAGCAATCCCTGGGGAGGTCCCTGCCCTCTTTGGGTTGTCCCTTTCCATCAGTGCCCTCCTGCACCTGCCCAACTCCTGCCTCGTGGAGAAGCAAAGCCAAAGCCCTGACAGCTTCCTTGGGAAGATCAAGAACTGCAAAAGGATCCTTTCCATAGAGCAGAGGCACCTCAGAGGGCAAAAATGCCACGGGGCACCCGGGCAGGGAGCCCCAGCCAGCAGTGCCAGCTGCCTGTGAGGTCTGCATGGCAGCAAGGGCTCTGCCAGCTAGAAAATCCCTGCCTGGCACACAACTCCCTGGCTCCTGGAGGGATAACTGCTCTTCAGAGGAGTCTGAAGCCCAATATTAGTTGCCACCCAGGGCACAGAAGAGCCACAGTGGATGCAGAAATGATGCCTGAGGCACTGGGATATCTCTTTGACTCAGACAAAAGCAGTGCCCCGAGGAATGCCTCTTTTCTTGGGAAGGAATTAAATAGGACACATGGCTGGAGCATGTTTGTGTAATTGCATTTATTAGAGAAGCTTCTTTTAATCCCTCTGCAGCTCTCAAGCTCTGTGTTCCTGCTGCTGTCATACCCCACATCCAACCAGCCTGGCTGCTCCCAAACACCTCCTGCACCATCCCAGTGTCCTGGGGGGGGGGAATTTGGAAACCAAATGATGATTTCCTGGCCAGAAAGGAGTGTCCAAGGCAGGCCTGGCTGCAGCAAGCAGGAGGGCACTGCCTGTCCCTGCTGCAGGACTGGGATGCCGTGGGAAGGGTTCAGGGATGAAACACAAAGTCCCACAGCAATGTGTGTGTGCCACCAGAGCAAAATGAAAGCAGATGAAGCTTGCTCACCATCCAGTCCTGCCCAGGAAATACTTTTCCATGAACACCAAAGTGACTGAGTTTGCCAATAACAGCAACTATGGGAGCAGAGTTTTTATTGGTACAGAAATAGGATTTTCCGTTCCTGCTGTACAAAGGCCTGTCTTTAATAAACAACAAACCCAGTCCCATCAGCTGTGCTGGGGCTCACTGGACATTGCTCTACTCCCAGGAACAGCAGCATCCTTCCAGAGGAGCCTGCCCTTCCTTCCAGCTCAAGCCAGTGCTTGAAGGTATCTAAGGGTGGTCACTGGAAAAAAAAAATCACATTATTTATGCCCTGCCCAAGCAGAAGTTTTCAACAAACCACTGCTCAGCTTTCAGTGCTGTCCTAATACTCACCCTCCAGCCAGCAAAGGATTTGGCAAAACACATAAAAAGAAGGGAGAGAAGTGTGGTAACCACAAGTTCCCCAGTGCCTTTGCCCTCTGCAGGACTAAGCAGGCAGTATCTTTATAAAGGTGGCACAGGCAGCTTTTATCTGGGTATTGTAACCTGAGCATTTCCTGGAGATGTCCCTGCTCTTCTGGCATGCCAGAAAAATTGGCATATGCTGCAATGGGAACTACAAAATCAGAGGAAAGCAGGTATATTTATACACAAGCAGATGCTTTTGTGTTTGTTTTTGTTGTTTTGTTTGTTTTTTTAAGAGACACCCAAAGATTTCCACAACACACTTGATTTTCACTGAAGTGACAGCCAGCAGCCAGACCTACTTTCTGTGCTCTGCATTTTCTCTGTGTAGATTTTCCTGATACACATTCAAAGGTGCATCTCACCCCCCTCCCACAGAAATCCAGACTCTCTGAAATAACAGCTCCTGGCATCACTTTCCAGCTGAAAGAAATGGAAAGGATCTTTCTGTTGTTGTTTCCCACTGGAAGCCCAAGCACATATTTTTTTTTTCCCTGCACTGCTAATTCTCAGTGTCTGGCTGGAAACACATCTGGATGTGCCAGCAGCACAACCCTCCCTCCCCATCCTGTCTGAGCCCTCCAAAAAAAACAACATGAGCTGTTGGGATTGGGGATGCACAACAGCTCATTGCTCCTGACACTCAGCTCAGGCACCTTCCCCACTCCTGGGTGCTCAGCAGAGAGGCACCCAAAAGCTGCAGGGCCCAAGGAATGCTGACTGGAGTGTCCATCCAGGTGGGGAGCCACGAGCCCGGAGTCAGCAGTTTGGAGCGGATCCTCGCCTGCCAAGCTCTCTCCTCACCCGTGTTAAGATGCTCTGGCAGCTGCTCTGGTTTAAGAAGCTCCTGCCACCCAGTTTGCAGCCACTTATGGCCCCTCAGCAGTGCTGATCCCAAATTAGAGCTGTGAAATCGTTGTTTTATGCAGCAGATGTTTTGCAGGGGGTGGGGAAATGGCTTTTCCCTCTTTACCCTGTTAGCCAGTTAAAGGACAAACCCAGGGATTGTCCTGGCCACAGCGTGGGGCAGACACAAGCCCTGGGGAGCAGGGAGTTCTCTGAATGTGCAGGCAGAGAGGCAGAACTGCAGCTCTGGTGAGAGGCTGAGCCTGCAGAGAGGCATTTGGGGTTTCAGCCCAGCCCTGCTGCAGGAGCGAGCAGGACCTGCATCCACACCCAGCTCCTCTGGGACAGACACATCCCTCCTGCCCATCAGGGATGGACCCAGCCTGCAGGACCACGAATCCTGCTCTGTTCTGCAGCCATGACCTCGGGAGCTGTTGGGGTAAATCTATTTTTAACATTCTGCTCCCAGCCCAGAGTGCTGAACCCACAGCCCCGAGCAGGGCGTGGGGTCCCCTTGGCAGAGGCAGCAGGGCAGGGCTGTGCCCCTCCATCACTCCTGCCTGCTCCCCCTGTTCCACACCCAGACCTCTGCTCTGGCACATTCCCCTCTCTGGTGACGCAGGAAGGAATTCTGACACTCCATCAGGGACTCCAGGGAAAGGCACAAACTCTGAAAACCCCATCCTGCTTCCCCCTGCCCCTACAGCATTCACAGCACAGCCCACTCAGCAGTTTCACTGTCTGAACAGATGACAGGATTAGTACCCCAGGTCTTTGTGATGGTGTTTGACAATAGGCTAAACACAAAAAGAGCTGCTGGAATCATCTGGAAAAAGAGGAAGCAGTTGCCAGGGCTAAATGGCTCCACAGTGATGCTGGTTCCCTGCAGACTGCAGCAGAGAAAACCCACACTTACCTATATCCAGCTGGCAGCCTTTTACCAAGCCAATCAAACAGAAATGAAAAGGCAACTGGCCACAAAGAGGTCCAAGAGGGAGAAGGAACAGCGTGTGCCCCTCCACGCTCTGCTCCTGAAATAATTCCCACTGCAGGGATGCAAATGGAGCTGAGGGCCCAAAGCCACCCCAGGCAGTGCAGAATGGCAGTGGCAGGAGCAGCCCAGTCAGCACAGGAACCAGGAATTTTCAAAAAGGACACGTTCCCTGTGATATCCCCACAGGGCAGAGTGGTGCAGTGAGAAAAGGGATGTTACAAACCCTTGAGCACTGAGTCTGTGCCTCAGAAATCCACCCAAGGACCTCTGCAGGGAGATCTGGGATCACTGATCTCCCAACTTCTGGGTTTGAGTTACTCCAGCCACAGCACAACACTGACTGTCAGATTTATCCACTCTCACTGCTGATTTAGCCCTTAAACTTCCAAGGATGAGATATTCTCATAAAATACAGCTTGAACAGGGAGAGGAGACCTTTAACTAAGACAAAATGTGGTGTCAATCCAATGTGACAAAGTTTCCCCAGGTTCCCTCATGCTCAGACACTTAATCCCAATTCCTACCTGCTGCTTTCCAACATCCCACACAAAGCTCAGCCTTTATGGCACCTTTCAGCCTTGATTTAATCTGATTTGATTAAAAAGATGAGCCCTGCAATGTGTTTAGAGGAAACATTACCACCATTACACATCCAAGGATGAGGTCTTCTCATGAAATACAGTTTGAAAGAGGGAGAGAAGACCTTTAGGTAAAACAAAATGTGGTGTCAATCCAATGTGACAAAGTTTCCCCAGGTTCCCTCATGCTCAGACACTTAATCCCAATTCCTACCTGCTGCTTTCCAACATCCCACACAAAGCTCAGCCTTTATGGCACCTTTCAGCCTTGATTTAATCTGATTTGATTAAAAAGATGAGCCCTGCAATGTGTTTAGAGGAAACATTACCACCATTACACATCCAAGGATGAGGTCTTCTCATGAAATACAGTTTGAAAGAGGGAGAGAAGACCTTTAGGTAAAACAAAATGTGGTGTCAATCCAATGTGACAAAGTTTCCCCAGGTTTTCTTCCCAGGTTCACACATTTAACCCCAATTTCTACCTGCTGTTTCAACATCCCACACAAAGCTTGGCCTTTATGGCACCTTTCAAGACTGATTTGATTTAATTTGATTAAAAAGATGAGCCCTGCAATGTGTTTAGAGGAACCATTACCACCCTTAAACATCCAAGGATGAGACATTCTCACAAAATACAGCTTGAAGAGGGAGAGGAGACCTTTAAGTAAGATAAAATGTGGCGTCAATCCAATGTGAAACGAATCTGAGTACCAAGATGTGCCCCAAACCCCAGGTTTCCTCATGCTCATGCACTTAATCCCAATTCCTACCTGATGCTTTCCAACATCCCACAAAAAGCTCAGGTTTCATGGCACCTTTCAAGCCTGATTTGATTTAATTTGATTAAAAAGATGAGTCCTGCAGAGGAACCACTGCCTGTAACAGCACCAGGTGTAGGATGGCTCCACGAGGAGCTTCCTTTGAGTCACTGAGCAGCAGGGAGAAAACTGGAAAATAAACCAGTGCAAATTCCTGCTGCAGATTCCAGGCTCTGCCCTGGCCAGCTCCAGCCATTCCATTCCAGCCCATCACACTCCAGCATTTCCCATGGGAGCAGGGGTTCAATTGCCTGGTCCCTGGATGCACACAGACTACAGAGAGCTCCTCAGGGTTCATTAATTCCACCTTGCTCTCCCTCCCAGAAGGGCCAGGCCATGAGCAGATTAAACAGAGATTCAATTTTGCTCCGACTACACCAGACACAGACCCACACCAAGGGAACAGGTTCCATTATTGCACCTCATGCACAGATGTGACCTTACCCTGTTCCAGCTGCATTCCTGAGTTTTAATTGAGTTTTAACACGGGTCCTTAATGCTATTTAAAGCCCAAAGTCGATATGGAATTAGTGGACCAAACTCATCTCTGAAATAATTCAATTAATTCAGCACGGCCTTTATTCCCCTGCAGTTTATGTTGCTGTGCAAAAACACAGGGAATAACCAGGATCTGCTTCATTCCATCCTCAGAAAGCTCCATCCCCAGCAGCTCACAGGGATTTTGAGGCTCAGGTTGTACAGTCTGTGAGCAGGAAGGTGCACAGATGAAAGGCTTTTTGTCTGGTTTTGTTCTGATGGGAGATATCATTGCCATTTTTTTATTCTGCCTCCCAGGTGTTGATCCAACCCCTAACCCTACTCCAAACTACAAGAATCTTTGTGCTCTTAAATCCCAGTGTCTCAATGCCATACAACAGCATCTTGATCCTTAAAATCCTCAGGCAAAGTTAAGGAATAGTTCATTTTTAAATTCTTCTCAATAAGAACTTTTTGGTCCAGTTTGGTTTGGTTTTCAAAGGGAGATTCTCTCATCCTCTCACATTTCTGGGAGCTGGAGCCAAGAAAAATCCTGATTTTCACAAGATTCCCAATAAATGCTGAAGTATCATGAACCAGAATGGACATCCAGCATTATCCCTGGAATGTCACTGCTGCCCAGGAAGATGGAAAACCAACAGGAACGTGGGGATCCATGAGTGGATTTAAATGGGTCAGGATCCAGGGGCACATTCCCAGTTATTAATCCATACCCAGAGGGCAGGGCAGGGGATTTCTCTCAAAGGGGAAATTTTATATTGCAGCTGTAGAAGGGAGAGAGAGAGAAAGAGAATTTCTTCTGAGGCTCTGCAATTAATGAAGAGCAGCACTCAGGGAAACACAAATTGCCCAAAATCGAGGGGGTGGTTTTTCCTCGAGCACTTGGATTTCTAACACAGATTAAGACACTGCTCTGCTGAGCTAAATCCTGAGCCAAACTCTATAAAAATGTCAAAATTCACAAAATACTTGCTAACTGCTCTGTCCCCTTGTCCCTCACATGCCTGCCAGGCTGTCCTGACTCACTTCAATCACAACCCTGAATTCTCCTCGTGTTATCACAAGCCCTGTGCTATTCCCCCTCCTTCCTGAAGCCCTGGACTCTGTTCTTATTTATTTTTAAATGAGTTTCCAGCTCACAGACTTCAAAGGGAAATTTCAAAATGTGAACGCTAAGGGCGCAAACTACTGAAGGCAAATAAAAAAGAAATACATCAAATTTATTACTTCTATAAAACTTCACAATATTTTGGGGCTTCTCTTGTGATTTCCACAGTCTCTGGTTGCTGCTGTGCTTCAAAATTTGACTTTAAGATGAAAAAGGATGGAAATACTGTGGGGAGAAGGAGCAGATGGAGTGTTTACTTTTAAAAGCAATTACTCCAATTTATTTAGGAGAAAAGCAGAGCAGCTCCAGGAGGCAGATCCCTGTTTGCCCAGGCAGGGAGGAGAGATGTGTGTGATTATGAATGCCAGGAAAGCCTGGGCACTGGCTAACCCTGATCCCTGCACTTCCATGGCCTCATTCCCAACAGGCACCAGCATTCCCAGACCTGGAGCTGAGGTGGGTTTGGCACCTCTGGCACTTCAGTCACCAGTGAAAGCCACTTACATTTGGCAATATGGAGAGAATTTTGTTATTTACTGTGAAAAACCACAGAAAGTGACAAAGCAGCCCTTTCTGGGATGAAAAATGTAATTTTTGCTGTGGGTTCTATCCCCCACTTTTGAGTGCTGCTGCTTTCCTGTAGGCTCAGAGCATCCACCAATCCCCTCATTTGAAAAAGCAGTGGCAGAGGGAGAATAAAGCCCTTTATTTCCACATTAATTATTGCTGCTGCATGGGTTTTGGAGATAAACACAGAGCTGGGATGGAAGATGGAAAGTGCTAATGCAACAAGTTATTTAATTAGCAGCATAATAGTGAGTGTCCACGTATCAGTGGAGCTCTGTTTGCCATTAATGCAGCCCATAATAGCAGCAATGCTGACAGTCAGGGCAGACTGGCTTCTCAGCAAGAGCAGATCTGTCCAGAGCAGCAGCTCCTCTCTGGCCCTGGGGAAGATCCACTGCAGGGAGATGAAGCCACCAAAAGCTCCTCATGGCTGAGAATTTCATCATTTATTGGAATTATCATTCATTGTTTAACCCAACACCTAAATTCTCAATGTTTTGTCTCTCGTCAAAATGAGTTTTGGTACTGAAATCTCATTTTTTACTGTGGATGTGTCCTCAGAGCTGAGCTGGAATTGAGGTATTTGTATTTAAGATACTCCAGTTCAATTAGATTTCAACTCATTTTTTCCATGGCAATCTCTGCTGAAAGGGATCACTGGAAATCTCCCAATTCCAGGTATCCTGCCTCAGTTTCTACCTTTGTTATTGCTGCTTATCCTAACAGTTGTGATTCCCATTGTGCATTTTAGGAGAAGAGGCTCAGGGTGGAGTTTCCTTGTGTGCCTGAGCTTCAATCCTTGCCCATCCCAGTCCTGGGTGAGGAAAACTGCAGATGCTGCTCCAGGGATGGATGTGCTGCTGTCTGGCAGACACAGCAGCTCCCCTAAAGCATCGTGTGAAGCCCTCTGACAGCATTTCCTGCTACTCTAAAATCGAAATTATCATCAGAGACTCCTCAGAGTCTTCTCCCCAAAGGCAGCAGGTGGGAAAAATCCCCCTGCATTGCCCCCATATTCACGTGTGATTAAATCACAGATTAAACCAGAGCTCTGGTTGTTCCTGGGCTGCTCTTACAACAATAAATCAGATTAAAACCACACACCTGCAAGGGAAATTCCCAGGGCAGCTCCTCCCAGGAGCAAAGCTTGGAGCCTGCTGGAATTCCCTCCTTTTCCAACTGCAAGGGCCAACAGCTGAAACCCCCAGGAGGGCTCAGACCTCACCAGCTCCCAGCTCCAGTTGTTCAGGATTTGCAGCAGCTGCAGCAAAAAACTCTGATGATTCAACTGTCCTTCGTCCCTGGCAGCTCCCTGGATAATAAATGGGAACAATATTTTATTTATGCCCAGGTCATCAATTCTAAGGCAGAGGAAGCAGCAGATGAAAGGAGAGCTGTTTCCATGAAGAAAGTGATGGATTAGAAAAATCCATTTTTACCCTGTTCCTCCTCCTTGACAGGGAATTCTAAACTCTTGTGATTTATTACCTTTTTCCTTCTTTTTTTGGAACAGAATGAAATATTTTTTCAAATCACACAGCAGTTAATTGCTGTATAAACACAATTATGCAAGGAGGTACAAATTACCTTGGGCTTGTTTTATTAAACAACCATATCCTGACTAAATAAAACAACCTGATCCTGACTCTCTTCAATCCCATTATGGCCAGCAGGATCTGAGGGAACACTTGTAGGGTAAATCCCAGAGGAAGCAATTCCACAGGACACAAGGATCTAATTTAGGTTGGCTGCATTATGGAAGGGGCACTGCAAATTCTCATTACCCAGCTCGGGTTTCACATCCTGACTTTTCCCTGCAAAGGGCAGTAGTTGTTTGTTTATTCCCTCCCAAACACAGAGCTGAGGGACTCAAATTTAACAACCTCTGCCTTCCTCCCTGCAAACACCAACCTGCCTGGAAAGGGATCTGGGGATGGATTTGTCTGGAAAAATCTGATTTTTCCAGGCTGCATCTCCTGCTGAAGGAAAAGAACCATTGAACAGCTCTGATGACACATTGTTCTAGTGAGGACTGAAATCCTCTCAACCTGCATTTAATTTTAAACCCAGCCAAGAATTACAAGGTGCCTCCCCCCTCAAGCTCACAGCAGTGAAATGGGAAGCTAAAAAACCTGATTTTAATGACTTCTCCCAGAGCTGCTTTGCTGTTTATCATTTACTGCTTGAACTCTAATACTTGCAATTAAGAGCAAGCTCTGAATAATGCCTGGAAGTGGCAAATTCATTAGGGAACAAGAGCTGGGAAGCAGGATCCAAAAGCTACTGGACAGCTTCTAGAAATGTGCATGAAATTGATAAATCTGGTGCATGAAGAGCTCACAGCAAATAAATGAACAGAAGATTTCTGAGCAGTGCTAGGCTGGTGAGACTGATACAATTATGAAATGTATGAGCTGAAAAGATGCTGCTGCAGAGTCTGAGGCTGCAACAATGGGACCAGCCCTGTTCCCATCCCTAAAAAAGATATTGAAATGCTAAAAATGTAGAAGAGAGCCACAAAAATTATATGGAACTGGAAAAAAATCAAGTTGCACAATGACAGAGCTGAATCTGTGCAAAAAGTGATCAAGAGTGACTTGGGTTACTGCAGATCTTTTCTAGGGAGAAGAGTAGGGGCTACAGATGTATTTTATTGGCAAAAGAAATAAAATAATGGCCAATGACAGGAAGCACAAGTCAGACAAATCTAAATTCAACGTCTCTGATTTCTAATAGTAAGAATGATTAACCACAGGAAAAAAAATGACCAAAGGGAGCAGTGAATTTTCCCCTCTTCAAGTCTCCAAATGGAGACTAAATGATTTTCCTGGAAGAATTGCTGCAATCCTGGTGAAATCCACTGGTCCATGCACCAGAGGAGGTCAGGTGATGATGGGATGGCTCCTCCTGGACTTAAGAGTTCATTACTGTGGAGCTGGGAACTTAAATTCATATTTGGGAAGGAACAAGATCTACTTTAAAGCAAGAATAATGAAAAAGAAGAACTTTACTCTTGAGAAGGGAATACCCATCTCACCTCATACACTGTTTTTTCCTAGGAAGGAAATGCAGGATTTTCATCAGACTTGTCTTGGACACTTATTCAATGCCTCTTTTTCCATTCAGTTAAAGATTACCATGTTGTAATTTTAAATTTATTGTTCTACCTGTGTGCTCGTTCCCCTCACTCAGCAAACAATTTCACATCTTCCAAGTGAACTGAACTACAAATATCAGCTGGCTCCTGAGAAGTAAAGCCTTAAAGAACATTAAACACTGCATTGTCCACATAAAAAAAAAAAAAAAGCAAAAAAAAGCCAAGAGCCAAACCAAAAACCCCAACAGCTGCTGCTCCTTTCACCTGTATGTGGTGCAACAAATGCTCCCAAGAAGCAGCTGAATCCATCCACAGCTTCTCTGGAAAAAATCTTCAAACCCTTTTCAGATCCTCCAGTTGCAACAGGGAGCAAAGTTTGATGTTTTCAGCAAGCCATAAATCTCAGCAAGGGCTGCTGAACCACCAGGCTCAGGCTCCAGCAGCCAGGGAAGAGAGAGGCCACAAGGACTGAGTTGGAATTTTCCTGATCAACCTCCCAACTCCTGACTGAGAAGATCAAAAAGAGCTTCTAAGTGCTCCCTCATTAACAACCCAGCCCCAAATGAGAAAGTCAGGCCTTTCTATTTTCCCTAAATTCTCAGTGCTGGAGGAGCTGCAGCCTTTTGTGCTGCAGAATTTCCCATTCATGTTCAGCGAGGTTCCATGCAGACATCAAAGGAAAACATTAAACTTGCCCAGCAAGCCTCGGGCTAACTTCAGAGGATACATCACCCAGTAATGTTCAGCAGTTGGATCACAGTAATTCACTGAAAAAAAGAAACTGCAGGACGCCCACAAGACATTCTCCACATATTTCCATAGTCAGGGACATTTCTGCTGAATTACTGCTCACATAGCACAAATAAAAATCAACACTCAAGTGGCATCCCTGGCCTGGATCTTTCTGCTCTTGTTCCCATCCTCCTTTAAGGGCACCATGTACATGTGGATTCCAACAGAAAAGGCTGACAAAGAGTTGGAACAGCACAGAGTTGGTAGAAATCAGCATCAGCTCTGCCAGTTTGAGAAACTTGTTTAACTTTACCTTGTTAAATGTCTATTTTACTGGCTGTTCCCTCAGGCCCCACTAAAAAAATGATGTAAAAAAGGCACATTTGTCAAGAAAAACTCCAGTGTCTCCTTCCTGGAGACATTGATTATGGAATATATATTTTTCTTAAACATTCTAAAAACCATGGGGATGTTGTGCCTGTAACAAGGAGTACCTTTCACTTATTTTTTGGCATTGAAATATGCTTTTAAAGTACAGTTGCCTGGCACGGTGGTTTTGTTTTGACATTAAAATCAAAGAGGAATGGGACACTCTGTACTAATTCGGAGGAGCAGGCAGGAGCTGCTCCAAAATCCTCCAAGACAACTGGACAAAGCAGCAGCATTTCAGGTGGGGAAAAGGAGGAACAAAGACATCCAGTGACTTCCTCAAGGTCACACAGGAATCTGTTGCAGGGCAGGGTTGAGTTCTCAAAGTCTCAGCCCACTTAGGCACTGGAAAAAGCAGTGAAACAAGAGTATGTACTAAATTTGGCACAGCCTTTTAAATGATGCATTGCTCCAAGGGAACAAGAACCTCCACTCATGCTAAGCCAGACACCAAAGGAACACAGAAAGGAAAACTTCTCACTCCACCCAATTTATCTGATCACCTTAATATTTCCTAAGTCAATAAGGCCTTTCTTGGCCAGACAGTCCAACCTACAATTTAGATCTTGTTACAAATCAGACACACTAAATCACTTTCTCCCTCAGGCTGCAGGAGATAAAAGGCCAAGTAAGCAACATTTTGGTAACTGGCTTCATGTAACAGCTTTGGATTTTCTTAAAAGCCTCGGCATCGATTGTTTTCTTTAAATAGCAATGGTTTATTGAGAAACCTTCTACCCCTTTTAAAGCACAAGGTTTTCCTGAAGTAGAGAAGGGAGCAAAAACTGCCCTGCCAAGGCCTATTTGTCAAAAAGCTTTGGATACCTGGTGCTGGCAGAACACTTTGAAGCCAGAGTAAGTTAACACTGGTGCTGAAGGGCTGGGAGGGGAAACTTGGGAGATGGAGAGGAAATGAAAAGTATGGACTGCCACAGAACAACCCTGGGATTCAGCTCCAGCTTGTGCTTCATCCAACAGCTCGAGCCAGTGCTGCAACTTGTGTGCATCCAAAGGAGCTGAAAGCTCCTGGAGTGCAGAGCAGCCCAGCCCTGGTGTGGTCCTTGCACAGCCCGGGGCAAAAGGAGCAGGGGAATGGATCTCATGGAGGCAGAACACCCTGCTGTTACATAAAGGCCTGTTTTGTGGGGAATGTTTCCAAGGATGGTGTCATTTGGGCTGTTTGGATTCGGGTGACACAGTCAGGATCAGGATGAGCTGCAGCTCAGCTCCCGTTTCTGCAGAATCTCCCACTCCCTTTTCCATCCTCGTTCCTCCCTTTTCCCCCTGCCACGTTTTCATGTGGAAAACAAGCACAGCAAAACTGCAGTGCCTGGTTCAGGGATAGGAACATAAGGCTGTGATAAAAGAACTGAAACATCTCCCCGAGGCCTTCTGCAAACTGAACTCAAACAGATAAAAAACCACTATTTAAGCTTTGCCTGGGAAAGTTCCTCCACATTTTGGAAGCCCCTTGAGGCAGGGACTGCCCTTCTGTCAAACAGCCACTTGTACAAGCCACGATTGCACAACTACTTTTATAAGGTTTCCAATTAGACAAAGAATGTGTTTTTATTCATGTTTACAACCCTGAGAAACAAACCCTGAAACCCCAAAGCCTTTGCATTCAAATGCCATGACCTGCTAGTGGCTCCACCAGCAATGTGGTCCCAACTATTAATTTACACCTTGGTCTAGAATGAGGTTTTAGAAGGAGCAGATCCCAGAGCAAACTTCCAGAAGTCCCACACTGCCTCACATTGTGCTTTCCTCCTTTCCCTCTCCTGTCTGCATTTTAGCAGTCAGCATTCCTGGGCAGTTTCTGCCTGCCTTGGGCTAGAAGCTCAAATTCCAAGCAGTTGGCAGCACTGGCATTGCCCTGCTGGAAGCTACTTAACCTGCAAAGCTGGCTGCATTGGAGCATGGACATGGAACAAGGAGGGGAAGGAAGCATCAAAGGTGAAAGCACTGGGAATGTACAGCCTTGTTTTCCCTGGCTGGGGACCAGCTGTGTGGAGAGAAAAAAAAAAAAAGCAGAGCACAAACTCTAACCTACTGTAAAAACAGCAAGTAAAACAAACCCCCTTCCTCATCCAGTAAAGCACCTTCTGTGTCTCAACACAAAATCCAGGGTTCCAAATGAAAATACAGGGAGTCACTGCCCCATCTCAAATGAGCACAGGAGCCTGGAGTCACCCAGCTGCCCCAAAAGGTGAAGCAATTTCACCCCCAGGGCACAGATGCTGCCACATTTACACTGCAAACCCCTTTCACAGGGCACAGCTCCTCTGTCCCTGGTGATCCCTGCATTTCCAGGCTGCTCCAAGAAGCTGAGCTGTTTAAGCTGCACACACAGAGCTCACAGAACCATTTCCACTCAGCTCAGCTCATAAATCTCTGGCTGTGCCTGTTTTTTCTGAACACAGATTTTATAAGCTGAATAAACTTTACGGAACAGTTATTCCAAGGCAGCCGAGACCTGGGAACTCGATGCCTGACCACAGCCAGGCTCCAGCAGACACTGGGAAAGTTTAGTTTTCCCACTTCAGGACAAGCTCCTCTTACTGGCCTGCTCCTTCTGCACCAAAACACTCACTGGCTCTGAGAGCTTTTAATTTATCTTATCCTAACAGCCCTCAGGAGCTGGAAGGGACCCATCAGGATCATCGAGTCCAACTCCTGCACAGGACACCCCACCAATCCCACCCTGTGCCTGAGAGCTCTGGAGTTCAGACAGCCTTGGTGCTGTGACCAGACACTGGGGGGACTCCAGTGCTCAATCACCCTCAGGGTGAAAACCTTTCCCTGATATCCAAGTAAACCTCCCCTGACACAGCTCCAGCCATTCCCTGCTCACGGGAGTGAACAGATCAGTATCAGCCCCTCCACTGCAACTTGTGATGACGGTGAAGACCCCAACCAGTTAAAACAAAACCAGCAGCTCACCAACAGATGGGCTGAGAGCCCATTTTCCATGGAAAAAAGGCAGCTGGATAAAGCCAAGGACTTCCACAGCCACTGTAGTGCAACACAAGGGAACCATCCGCTGCTGGGAGCACCTACCTTGGAAATGAGCTCATCGTGGTTGGCCAGGTGAGCCCTGCAGTGGATGCAGCTGTAGGTCCTGTGGCACGAAGGCAGATATGCCTGGAAAGTCTTGGACCTTGTCATCTTCACCATTGGAGCCACTGAGCGCTGGCTGAACTCGGGGGTGGCCCAGGAGGCGCTCCCGCAGGACGGGTCGCACGGGAAACAGCGGAACACGCAGGTAAAGGCCGTGGTTTGGCAGGGGATGGGTGTGTGGGGCAGGCTCCACACGCTGGTGATGCTCCAGAGGAAGAGATTTGGCCAGAGGGAGCAGGGATTTCACACAAACCTGCGGTGGAAAACAGACACGACTCTCAGCTGGCAGAGGTGACAGCGCTGTCCCAGCCCGCGGTGGGATTTGGGAGCAGGAGACAGGAGTGGTGCTGGGGATTAGATCAGCAGCACAGATTATTTATTTATTCACTTGCTGGATGCCCTCACACCTCCCTGGTGCTGTTATCTCCATCCATTCTTCCAGCACTTCATAGAAGTGACTGCAGAGGTGTGAAGATGATTTCCATCCAGCCAAACCCCTCTGGGGAACTCAGAACCACCCTGGGCTCTGCCAAGCCAGGGAGAAAGTGGGGAACAGAGCCAGCCCTGCTGTCCCCTGGCTGACTCACTGCTGTGACACCCCAGAAGCCCATGGGAAAACTGGGAGCTGGACCTGGGTTTTCTGAGCCACCAGGTAAGGCCATGAGTCACCAAACCAGTTTTTCTCTCCATTCTGCCCTACTTTCTACATGGGAAATGCAGGATTCCTTCATTACACTCTCCTTTATAACTCCCTGCAAGCTCTGAAGGTAGCAACTACTCTATAAACTGCACTCCAGTATTTTATTTTTTTTTTAATCTGAACATCTGACAGCAGCCAAAGCAAGGTACAGCCTCTGAAGAATACTCCTGATAGCAAGAGACAGTTTAAAACCCTATTCAGGATAGAAACACCATTTTAAACTCCAACATCATCTGACAGCACCTGCAAGGCAGCTCAAGTCTGGGTCTTTTTTTGTTGCCAGAAATGGGGTTTTCAGATCCCACACCTATAAAAGCCTTACCAGCTACAAGTGTTCCTTTTGAGGATGGGAAAGCATAAAGGAGCTCCCCTCCCTCCCAGACCCATGGCGTGCATGCACGCTCTACAAATTAATCATGAACTCTGACTGCTCCTCCCAGGAGGATTTTCCTTTCCATAAAACATGTGATTCTGCTCAGTTTCTGAGCCTGCACTTTGTGTGTTAAACATGGAACAACACCACCTTCCCCACTACCACAAATCCCAAAATAAAGAAAACAAGAAATAATCTTAGGCATCTATGAAAACTCTGTCTCCAACACTTTCCCCAAGCCTTGCCATGGTTGACAAAGCTGATTCAAGGTATCCAAGCCATAGGCAGGGACACCTTCCACTGTCCCAGGGTGTTCAGAGCTCTGTCCAGCCTGGCCTTGGGCACTGCCAGGGATGGGGCAGCCATAGCTTCTCTGGGCACCTGTGCCAGGCCTCTCCATCCTCACAGAGAAGGATTTTTTGGTAATACCTATCCTAAACCTCCCCTCTGTCAGTGTGAAGCCATTTCCCCTGTCCTGTCACTTCCTGCTCCTGAAAATAGTCCCTCTCCCTCTGTCTGGTACCAGAGGGGCCATGACACACAGAGTGCTCAACAGGAGGTAGAATTCAGTAAAACAATAGGATACCCATTTTTTTCTCTTTTTTTTCTGAAACATTTTTCTTCTGCTTTCCAGGAGGCAGCTCCCTCACAGTCAAATGGGAAACAAGCATCTTGCTCATGAGGCAAACTGCTGATAAAGCATATCTATCATGATCATAACAGTCAGCACTTCCACAGCAGGGCTCATCCCTAAAGCTTTTTGCAAACACCAACTAATCAGATTAACCTTTTCCAATTAAAGTTACAGCCACAGCTGAGCAGGACCCATCCTGACACAGAAGGGTTCATTTCCCAGCTCGTTAGGAACTCACCCCCCTCTCTCTTGTTCTGTCCAAATGGGGTTTTGGCAGGAATTTACCTGGCCAGGTGCTAAGGAGACTCCCTGGGCACTGTTTGCTCCACAGCTGCAGCTCTGGATTTCAGCAAGATTTGCCTTTTACACTCAGCAGAGAAGGAAGATAAATCAGTCCTCACTTGATTTAGACTGTGTCTAAACCTTAAACTTGATTGATTTGTAATGAAATGGTGCAATCCCCTCTCTCCTTCACTTCAGCATGGATCAATAAAATGATCAATCACCACTTTTAGCACTTCCATCCTCTCGTGCCAAACTTTCCTTTCCTGATCAGCTGGAGAAAGTAATCCACAGGCACCCCCAGAGCCCAGTGGAGAAATAAATAAACCTCAACAAGAAAAATATCACAGCAATCCCTTAATTTGTTGCTTGCTGACCCCTCTGTCCAGACCTGCTAAGCATCAATGCTCCAGAACAATGAATAAACCAGGAAATACTACAGCTGCATTGATCTGACAGAGCAATGAACACACACAGGAATTATCTGCTGCACACAGCTTTCTGCAAAAACATTTCAGGAGCATTCATTTATTTGACCTCATAACACACTGAACGTCAGCAAAAAAAAAAAAATTTTGACCTTTTAAAAGCAGACACAAAAAAATATTCAGGCGAGATGATATCAGAGGAACTGCAATTCCTGTTCTCAGGGCTGTGCTGAGAAGGCAAACTCGATCTCTCTGTTCAGGCAGGGCAGAGAATAAACATTTGTGAGCCAAGATCTTGGTGGAAAGCCTTGTTAAGAAAACGTCTTAAATAAAAACTTCAGATAAGCTCAGCTATGGCAGCTATAATTTATCAAGACACCACTTTCACACAGTCTGATCACATGTGCATTGTCTACCAAGAGCTCTGTCCTCATCAAAGTGTGGCAGAGGAGGGAAAACCTATAAAAAATGCATTCTGACACCCTACAAGCACAGCCAGCATCTTGTAAAGATCCATTTCTGTCTTAAATATCATTTTGAAATGTATTCAGTGGCTCCCAGCAATGCAAAACCCAACCCCTCAGATTTTTCATGTCCTAATGGCAACTACATTTGAATTAAGAGACAATTACCAGCTAACAGTACATTTGTTCTGCTGCAGAACAAAGACACCAGGATGAATTTGGGCTGTGCCTCTGGTTTTCAGAATGATGAGTTCATGTTCATCAGCATCAGAGGCAGTGGGCAGCAGTGGAGTCATTCCACTCACTTCAAAGCAGAACAAAAGGTTTGTTCACTTTATCATCATGCCCAGTACTGTCAGAGAGATGAGTATCTGCCACCAGCAACATCATCCATTATTTTTCTTTTCTCATTCAAAAGAAATTTATCTCTGGGATGGACTCGCTCAATTCAATGGAAGAGAAATTTGTGCCTATTAATTAAATCATAGCAAGTCAGAAAGCTGGTTTAGACAAAAGGAATTCTAAAGAAAAAGCTTTCAACGTCATTTATTGTGTGTTATCAGTGAGAGAATCAGCTGAATGTTCTGCTTGCCTGCACTGGGTGTGTTGGGCTCTCCTGCTTCATCCTGCTGAGTTTGGAGCAGGTATCAGCTTCCTGATGGAAAAATCACACCACACACATTTTGCCATTTGGAAAAGTTCTTTGGTTCAGAATCCACCCTGCACCTGTGGGTGTCCAACACCCACTTTCCACATGAAGCTGTCAGAGATTCAGGAAACACAAAAAAAGGGGAGGAAGTCTGTGCCAAGCACTTGCCAGACAAGGCCACTGCGTGTACAAGTCCATATGCCAGAGAACAAAACCATCACACACAAGCCTAGTTTTGAATAAAATCCATTTGCAATGCAGCTCAGATGCAAATGTTCATTGTGGCAGGATAAACAACAGGTTTGTTGGGTCTGAGAGTTTGTTTTAGGGATTATTCAATTTTAAAGATAAACCTCAGCCTGTGAAATACTTATTAGGATATAGCAAATGCTATAGAAAGCTGAAATAATTCAGCTATTTGGAAACCCAGCCCTTCTTCCTTGGTGAGTCTCTTCTTTTAATATAGAAAAATTTGGAGATGTGCTGATTCCCAGTGCAATGAAAGCACAAGAGGAATTTGGTTTGGAGAGTTTTCTGTGTCTAAGCTGTGCCAGCCTGGGCTGCTCCAGGGTCTGTGCAGGATTCTAAGAAAATTCTCAAGGTAAGTTGCCAGGGTCTTCTTGACAAAAACTGCCTTAATATTCCTTAAAGCAGCTTGAAGGAGGAAGGCTGGTCTCTGCTTGGAGTCTGGATTTGATGCCCAGTTTTACTTCCCTATGGAACAGAAGTTATCAGAGTGTCAGGTGTGGGACACCTGGCACTGCTAAAAGGGCATTTGATACTCTGATGGTGCCAACAGATCCTGGTTTGGGGCAGTTCTGGAGATCCACAGCCCTGGGACAGATGAACCAGATCATCTGAAGGTGGGAGGGTGGAATGTGCCTTGTGGAAAGTCTGGGAGGAAGGATGAGCACCCTGAATTGAACCAGGGAGCACAAGGGAAAGCCAAGAAAGGAGCTGAAATAGCAGATGGGTGAACACAATGTGCTTCACTCCTTCAGCATCAAGTTTCTGAAATGCACCAATTTCAAACCCTGGCTAAGGTGACACTGCCAAGAGCTCAGCAGCAGCAGCATCACTGATCCCTGAGTGTCCTTCTCCAACACCTCAGCTCATCCTCCAAACCCTGCAAGTAGGAAAAGAACACCAGAAAATGTGGAAAACAGCCAGCAGGAACCCTCTGCACTGACTTCTATCAGCTGCATGGACACAATTACAACATAAATAATAATATTTAACCCCTTTTCCTCCTCTAGGTGCCTCTTAGCAAGTGATTTTATCTCTTCATCACTGTGAGGAAGTACTTTGTGGTTTTGGGAAAAAAGGGGATGGGAGGAGAGGGGATGGAGGGGAGGGGATGGGATGGAGGGGATGGGAAGGGACAAGGGGGACAGGAACAGATGGAGGGGATGGAAGGGATGGGATGGGATGGAAATGGGGATGGGATGGAGGTGATACCGATGGCAAACAGCATTCCAGGCAGCTGCCAGGAAACCACTAGAGGGCATCAGGAAAAGCTGCAGCGGGAGGCGATCCCAGCCTCTCCTGCCGGCCACAGGGAATCCGGGATGGGCAGGGTGCCAACCCTGCTGCACCTGCCGTGCTCCACATTCCTCAGCCAGCCCGGCAGGAAAAACCCCAGCGTTGTCCTGCTCAACAGCTCCCAGCACCAACCCCGGCACGACTGCCAGACTGGTTGTATTCATCACCTTTTAAAGGCTGGCGTTTGGTGGGGGCTTTTTTTCCTCTTTAAGATCATCACTCCATGTCTATCGTAATTCTTTTTGTCAAAAATAGATATAACAGCCCCCAACAAGCCCACCAGGGGTGTCTCTGATGGACAGACTTCCTCTAATGGTCACCTGGAAAGTACAGGAGAATGAGTGAAACTTAAAAGGAACAAAGAGCAAATTTTAAAACTCATTACAGGTTAGAATTTTGTTTAAGTCTGTGTAGTTTTGTCACTGTAATCCAGTAAAAATCTATTAAACTTATTAATATTAAAAATATTTTTAAAATGGTTCTTTACATAGCTGATTTACCTTCTGTCAATTTGGAGATTAAATCAAATTTAAAAGTTTCACTTTTTAAAATAACGCACACCAGTGCATTTTCAGGTTCTCAAATGCAAGAAGCAAGTCCAGAAGGTTCCTGCATTCCAAGCAGGAATTCTTGTGTGAATTACAGCATTCAGTCAACTGGAAATGGAAAGAACAGGTTAAAATAACTCAGTGAAGATGGCGCAGAGGTGCTTTTTTCTGTCTCTTGACTACAGAGAACAGGTGACAATGAGAATTTTCTGAGTTTCTTTAAAGCCTAAGGCTGGCCTTGGACCATCCAGTGTCAGAAGTGCTCACTCATCTCTCCCCATCACTCAAAGCACCATCAGACAGCACTGGGAAGCAGGGAAGGGAAATAATTCTGGATATTTTAATCAAAGCCTTTCTTTTACGAATTCATCTCAAAAAGGCACGGGACAAGCTAGGACAGCCATCACCTGGATTCATAATTTATTACAGAAGGGTTTTTTTAAACCTTTTTTTATTTAAAGGTATTATTGAAAGATTATAATTTATTACTTTTTCCAGGCCTGTCTCTGAAACCACAGGAGCAGGGACTGCAAGACTCAGCCTCTCCAAGGAATGACTGACACTTCTGGCTGAATTCTCTTCCCACTCTCCCGAGTTGCCTGGCAGCGATATCTTTGCAATGCAGAAGAGCCTGTGCTGCTGATAAGGAGCAGCAGGGCAAGATTACAGCTGTGAGCTGCCCACCTTCAGGTCCCTCCAGCCAAATCCAGGGCCCAATTCCAGCAGAGGCCACTCCAGAGGTACCAAACCCAGCAGGAAAAGTCACCTGGAGAAGCAGCGCGATCCCCAACGAGGCAGCGCTTCCGTCTGCTCCCACCAGCAAATCCCACTCGTGCCACAAATAAAAGCTGCAAGCTGGGCTAATTTAACACACAAGTGACTCCATTTCCTCCTTTGCATTCTGCAAAGCCCCAGCAGCCCCAGGAAGGGGTAAGAGTCCTACAGCTGCATTGGCTGAGCTGCAGCTCCTCCTTTCAGACCCACCCTGGTGCTGGACAAAGCCACGTTCAAGGTGAAGGTCACATTTGGAGCCCCAGATCAAGGACTTTGCCAGTATCACACACAGACACAGCATTCTGCAAAATGAAACAAGACCCTGGCCTGCTATTCTAGCACCAACCTGGACTAAAGGCAGCAAGGAAAAGCTTTTCCCATCCAACTGATCATTTACTGACAAAATGGAAATGCTTTTCATCATCCCAACTTCTCATCTTGATTTGCTTTAATTGCAAAACAGTCTGGCTGTCCAAATAAATCTCCTATCATTGCATTTTCTGTGGTGTTCCTCAGATCACTTTATTATCTCCCTCTCTGGCAAACATAGGTATGACCAGGATTCAATTACCTGGGTCTGCTGGATGGATCATCCATTTCTCCCTGATAAAGCCAGGGAACACAGTGAGAACATTTATCTACTGCAAGGATCACTCCAATATCCTCAAAGACATTAAAGAAGGGTCTGCTCCAGCTGCCTGTCATGACTCACTACTATAAGCTCCATTCCTAAATTTTCACCTGCCCACAAACCCCACCTGCTCAGACAGTTCTCCCCAGGAACATCTTTAACCAGGCCTTGCTCTGCCCAGCAGCTCATCTGTCACAAGACAGACAGGGACTTGATTTTCTACCCTGGTACACCTGACTCTTTTCTGAGTAAAGCTAAGGATAAGATGGTGAATTCTGACCCATCTCTGCCTGAAACACTTTTAATACAACAGCTCCTGCATTAACAAGGGACAAACTCTGTGGCACTTCAGCTACCACCCTTTCCTTATCCCTTTAGCAGCACTGTGTGTCAAGGGGGCAAAGTCAGGCCAGGATTTAGAGCTTGACTCTTCACATGACAGATACTTTATAACTGAATCTAGTTTAAGAAGGTCAAGTCAGCTGTTACCTTGCCAGGTTTTGTCATTAGTTCCTCCTGGATATCCTCTGCAGCCTGCCAAGGCAGGTGAAGTGACTCACCTCTCACAGCTCTGTGAGAGAACTGACGCACGTTTCAGCTGGGAGTTCCTGGGATTCTCGTTAAGATTTCTTATTTCCCCACGGTTAATAATTAACTCCATCTTTTTCTGTTGTTGTTTGTGATGCTGGACAGTCTGTTTTTAGCCATATTTCATCAGTGAACACCTCAGAGGTTTCTTCTGCAGCTCGATGGCTGAGCCATGCAATGGCCAGGTCACACCACGCTACATTTTGTCCTCGAGGTGCCAGTGTGAAACAGGAGAAGGGACACCACTCTGCCTTCCCTCTCAGCAGATCAAGAAGTTCTCTGAAGGGCAAATTCAAAGCATCCTCAGTTTTCTGAACTTTTAGCAGCCTTTGCTCGACTGCAGGAGTTTCATTCTGTACAAGTCACGACAGCAGCGAAACAAAAAAGGAATCTAAAAGTGATGTATTTTTGTGAGTCAGTGAAACATCTCACATTTTAACATTCTCCACCAACACCTGGGCAGGTGTAAAAAGCCAAGCTCTAGATGGACCTGCCAGTGAGGAGACCGGAAGGCAGCTCTGCCAGGCTGCATTCCCATAACTTCCAGTGACTCACAGTGCCTGGCACTATCATCTGTTAAAGCAAGAGTGAAGCAGGGATAATAGCTATTTACTAAAAACAGAGGAGCGTGATTAGCTTTAATTAGCATTGTCAAGTGACTTGAGATTGTCAGGTACAAGATGTGGGAGAAGTAAGTCTCATTAATTATGTTATTTCCTGCAGCCTTAAGTGGCTTGGCCAGTCCAGTGACGCTTCCGGAGATGGAGCTGCTCCCGATGGCCAGCACATCCCACATCAGAGGGTGGAAACACTCCCAGGCAGGCCTGGGAGATGTGGCTGTCCAGTAAAGGGTTGCAGAAAAAGAGGAGAATCGAAAACAACCGGCTTATGTGCTGCAGGAGAGCCACAGACCCTGACAAACAGGGACAGAAAGGCAAAATGACGTGGCAGAAACCACACTCGGAGATAATCAACTGCCCAAATCCAGGAAAATGAAGACCAGGAACCAATGGGGGCAACAGGGAACAGGATTCAGGTCCAGGGCACAGCACTGCTGGAAAACTTTTTATTCCCCCCAAAAAGACAAGCTATAAGAAATGCACATCCTCAACCAGCATCGCACGACCAACAGACACTGATTTCCCAGCTAAAGAGCTGTATGAAAGAAATGGAAAATCTCTGAGTCAGAATAGTCCCTCTCTTCCATGGGCTCCCCTTGGCTTCTGGAAGGAAAAGGAAACCTGTCCTCAGCCATTAGTTGCTGCGATTGGAATTACAAGACAAGACCTGCAAACAAACAGGCACAGAAAAGAGGGAGCATCCTGAAGGACCGATTTACAGGTCTCTGTCGGGGAGGGGGAAAAAGGCAGCTGTGTACCCTGGTTTCCAAGCAATAAATACACTCTGCTACATCTTGGACATCCTGATCAGCTTCAAAACAGCCCAGGGAACTGAACTCTCAATCTCCCCATTCCAGACTCCACTCTGTGATGCCTCTGCTCCAGCACTCCATAGCTGACCTCTAATGAAGACTCTGCTTAAGCTCAAGCAAACAAAGCTCTGCCAGTTAATGACCAAAGCCCTATGAAAGCCTGGCTTTATTGGTGTCTCTTCTTCCAACACACACATGGTCAAAGGCAAGGCTGTGATGCAAGAACAGGAAATAAATGGTTTTTTACTACTTGCAATCCCTGCAATGCTTTTGTAGAACCACACCAGATGAAGGAGGTCCCACTTTCTAAACTGCCAGCCAGGACCTACACCAGAGTGACCAGTTCCTTAATTAAATTCTGTCTGAGCAACAGGTATTCAATCCATGAGTCAAGGAGCCTTTGAGGGAATGTGGATTTACAGGTAGGGATGCTGTCTTCTTCAATACAACCCTGACTCAACTGCACACACCAAGTAGCAAGGAAAGGAAATAATTTATTCAGAATTTATGGATCCAGAGGACACGAGGGAGCCCGAGCACCAACAGAGTTTTGCCAGTTATTCCAATCCTGGCACTGGGAAAGAGACACCTGTAAAGAAAACTAAAATAATAAATAAATAAGAGAAGCACTTAACATCTCTAACAGATGAAAGCAACGTCTGCCCTCCCTACAGCATTCCCAACCTCAGCTTCAAAGCACAGCCCTCACTTTTACGTGGCCTTTCAGCAGGAAACAGGATCCAGGGAGAAAAGAACACCTCAATTCCCTGTTCCAGCAGTGCCGTTACACAGCAAACAATGTTTACAAGGAACCAGAGGCGTGGATCCAGCACGATGAGATCTTGAACAAAATCAGTGGGAGTGCTCTGCGAGGATGAAGTCACAAAACACAGCCTTTCCAGGCAGAATCCTCTCAAGGATTACAAGGCAAGCTCTCCCAGTATCTGCCTGTTTACAACCCTCTCACTCAGCACAGGCCTGCCTGCACTGCCCAGCTTTAAGTAACCCTAAACGCATTAGGAAAAATCCTTATCTGGAGCAGGCCCCGAGGAGGGCAGGGGCAGGAGGGCGGGGGCAGGAAGGCAGTGCAGAAAGGCAAGGGCAGAAAGCGGCAGGAAGGCAGGGCAGGAAGGCAGGTGCTGGGCTCTGTCCCACCCCTGCCCAGCTGCACCCGAGGAACACTGCTCTGACAGGCCTTGCTCTGGCTGTTTTCTAAGATAGAAAAAGGTGAGGACAGAGCCACTCCAGTAAATCACAGGGTAAGGGGGCAAGGATTCCACTCCTATTTTTCTTACCCCCTTAAAATCACATTTCAAACAGGAGCATTTCAAATCAGTCTGGCTTCAATAATCAGCATTAAAACCTGAAGCTATGGACCCGTGGCTACTTCTGTCACCTCGAACTCCTCTGAGGGCTTTCCTGGATCAAACCCAGAAGTTTCTATGGAGATGCAGAACCCCGTTACCATTTCACCCTCAGCCCCGGCCCCCGGCGGAGCTCTGCAGAAGAGGAAGCTGCTACACCCTTATCAGGGGCGACAGCAACACCACCGAGCAGCCGAGTTACCCCGCGCCCGGTTTCGGTGCTCCGTGTGCCAGAACTGCCCCGGGAGGGGCATCCCCAGGGTGCCCCGCTATGCCTGTGCCCCCCCGGGCACGGTGTCAGCGCTGTAGGAGAGCCACAGCCGGGGCCCCGGGGGAAGCTGCTGCAGCTCCGCCGCAGCCCCCGCACAGCCTGTCCCACCTGCGGGGTCAGGGTTTATGGTGCGTTCATCGCCACAGCGAGCTGGCTGCCGAGGAACGACCAGCTCCGCTCCTCCTCTCCTCCTCCTCCCCCGGCGTTCCCTCGTTGACCGCCGGGTCGGTGGCACCGAACCCCTCCCGGCCGGACCTGTTGCCCCCCGCCTCCATCCCCTCGCCCCGGCCGCACACACAAAGGCCGCCGCTCGCCCAGCCCGGCTCTCCCACCGCCAGCACCGGAGGTTCCCCACCTCCTCTACCGGCCCTGATGGAGCCCCCCCAGGGATGCTCCCCCGGATCTCCGCGGCCGCGGGCCGGGTGGATGCGGGGGGGACACGGGGACACACGGACACAGACGCGGCTGTGGCGCAGCTCGGCGCAGCCGCCCAGCCCCGGCCCCGCCGCGCGCGGGCCGGCACGTTTCTCCTCGGCGGCCGCTCGCCCCTCACGCCCTCACGCTCTCCGTGCCGCCCTCACTCACCGCGGCCGCACCGAACGCGTCCCGGCGCGGACCGA
>VZTR01024970.1:414465-440192 GCA_013400775.1 Chaetops frenatus
CGGCCGCACAACAAACGCGGCGCGGCCTCTTAAAGGCGCCGCGCCCGCCGGGATGCGCGCACGGTGCGCGGGGGCTGCGCGGCCCCGGGGGGTCCCGGGGGGGGTCCCGGGTTTCAGGGCCACGGCGCAGGGGAAAGGGGCGGCCCTGGTCACTTGTCCGTGATTGAGAGTTATTTCTGTGTTTCCCCGTAATTAGCGCACGTTAATGGACGGCGGTAATTAGCCGTGTCTGGTGCGCGGGGTGGGGGGGGGCAGCGGCAGCGCACGGACACGAAATGCACCAGTATTAACCCAAAAATGCACCAGTGCTAACCCCAAAATTCACCTATACTAACCCCCAGATCCACCAGTATCAACACCCAAAACCCACCAGTAATAACCCCAAAATTCACGAATATTAATCCCGAAATTCACCAATACCAGCACAGCACAAGGCTAATTACAAATGAGGATATTCCATATTTCTCCTGGAAATCTCCATCCCAACCCTTGCCACGAATTTGTCCAGCAGAGATCTTGGCAATTTTGAACCCGATCTCACCCAGCCTGAGCACACACAGAGCAAACCCCAATTAATGCCATCCCCCTCCTGTAATTAAGGCACACGGCAGCTCAGGACGAGGTAATTTGAAGGCTTCTCCCTCTACGTTTTATTCCCTAATAACAATAATTCAGTGTATAAAGTACAGGTTTAATAATCCCAGGATGGTTTGGGGTGGAAGGGACTCCAAAGTCCACCCCATTCCAGCCCTTTGCCAGGGGCAGGGACACTTCCCACCATCCCAGGTTGCTCCAACCTCACCTGGGACACTTCCAGAGATGGGGTTTTTAATTAATAATCTCTATCTGCCCACTTCTCACATCCAAGGATTAAAGTTCTGCATCTACCTGGCTGAAATATATTTGCTTTGTGAGATTATTCTTGTTCTGGCACTCTCTGCTTGAGCAGATTCTCAGTGATATTTTACTGCAGGATTCCTTAATTGGTAATTTCTGGTAACAAAAAGAGCAATATTCTGGTTCAAATGTTAAACATATGGACTAACAAGGCAATATTTCTATTAATTGTGATCACTTTCGTGAGTAAAATAATATCCTACCTTGTGCTACAAATAATTTTCCTTCCACGCCAGCCAACCCCACCCTCTGATCACATTACTGAGCCAGCTGCCAGCTGGGTGAGGAATTCCACAACCAGATTTTCAATACTAAATGACTTTTTTTTTTTTCCCCACCCCCTGTACACCCGTGGTACAATTTAAACACGCTGCTAACAAAGATTCAATCACCAGGGTAGTTAGCAGCTATTAAATACACTCAATAAAGAGGAAAATTGCTGTGTTATCTTCAGGCAGCTGCAGCTTACTTTAAGCTTCTTCTTTTCTTAGATAACCTCCTTCCTTCCCCCAGGCAGCAGCAAAAAACCAGATTTTCAGCCCCTCTGCCCAGTGCAAAAAGCTCTGTATTTAGCAGATCTAGACGAGGTTATCAGCAGGAAGTGGTGACAGAATTTACTTGAACTTTAAATCACCCAGAAACCACAAGAAACCAGCAGCAAAACAAATTTACATCATCAAGAGGCTGCTGCACTGAAGGGAAATTGGTTTATTTTCCTCCCACGTGTGCAACAGAATTTTCAGTTTGGTAATAAAAGTACATTATTATTTACAAGGTGACCATCAAGATTATTTTAAAATATATACAAAGGTTTCTGTTGTAATAAGGTTGGTTTAGGGTGGTGATTAATTGGAATTATATTGTTTTAAGTTCAGCATCACCATGGAAATCTGGGGGTTGACAGCTTTGAAGTTGTAGAAAAACATGATCATAAAAAAGCCAAAATTTCTTCTTTATGTTCTATCCCCTATAATTTACAAAAATGGGAAGGCTTTTAGGGATAACAATGTTTTATCAGCAGCATTTCACTCCATTTTGCAAAGTAAAATGCTGCTTGGGTTAAATGCTATTTATTAAAGCTTCAAATCCCATTTTCAAATTTGATTCTGGGTTACAAAGTTTGGTTGCAAACTTCGCAAGCACAGCTTGAGCAGCACCATGAAAACTTTTACTGGGCTGAGCTTTGGGGAAATCTATTAATTGAAAAGAAAAAAAAAATAAATCTGAATTTCGGCTCTATAATAGTTGGCAACTTAGCTTTCAACTGAACAGCTAAAGAGGATTTTTAATTTCACTATTTGCAAACACACATTTTTTGGAGCCCGAGCAGCACAGCTCCTGTGTTTCCCTGCTCAGTCTGACAGTCAGTTAAAACCTAAATTATCATTTAAAGAAGAAAAGCCCAACTAATCAAGCATCACTGCCTGGGGGAAAACTTTTGCCATGGCAATACTGAGAGGGGAGAAAATACCAGCTCACCCACTGAGGTATTGCCTCAACATCTTGGGAATTAAGTGTGTTTAAATCTGATAAAAATCTCAGTTTTGTAGCATTCCCCAAATTTTATTTACAGCAGGTATTAATGGCCTCGTAATCAAGATACCTCCCCTGCTTTTACCTTTTTTATTTTTAAAATGAGAATACTTTAAATTTTTTAGAGACTTGAGGAAGCATCCTTCAGGTGCCTCCATCATTAATAGAGGTATTTTTTTCCCCTCCAATTCCACTATTTTTGGTCCAACAAAAAACCAGCCAGCATCTCCCAGTGCTTCATCCTGCCCCCAAAAAAATCACCAAGCCATGACTGTGCAGCTGTAAAACAACATCTCTACAGCTGATCCCTCCGTTTTCCTTTCCACAACAATATTCCAGATTTTAGCATTAGGAACTCCCCCTGCCATAAACCCAGCTGAATAACTGGCAAAACCTCCGAATGCGGGGCAGAGCGAGCACCTCGCTGTAAGGCAGCTCTGCACTGCGGCTTCCCCACAACTCCGGGAATCGCTGTGTGGAGGTGACGGATCCCCGTGGAAACCCAGCGGGAATGCGGGGCTGTGGCGGCCTCCGGCGGCAGGAGGGAGCAGGGACCGCAAATTCGGATTCATTTCCTACCAAAAAATTCATCCCTCCTTCACCTACACGGGGAATTCCAGGGAAAAAAGTAATGTTAAAAAAAAATAAAATTATATCCTGAATTTTCCTTGAAATAGCTGCACATCGAGACTTCTTGCCTTGGATAAACTGCTGGGAATTGTGGAGTTGTTCTGAATGTTCTGCAGATTTATGGCAGGTGACAGCACCTGAAGTGATCACAGGTAAGTATTTTCCATGTTAAAAGACTTTTTAATGCCCCCCAATTCCCTGTTCTGGTTTACCAAACATTTAGGATGTGTTGTAAGAAATCAAACAGCATCCAGAACCATCTCATCACGCTGGAAAAATCCTTTAAAAGTTACAAAATATTGTAACATACAAACCCTCACCTCACCTCTCTTACCTAAATATGAACCCTGAAGGCTTTAAAATTACACTTGACCTTAAAACCTAACATTTAATGTAATTTAATGGCAATCCAGTAGGAAAGCTGGAGATTTTTCCTCTAGGACTAGAGGAAATGTTATCCTGCTGACCATCAGACAGGACAGAAACTTGTAAATGGAATTCCTGTAAATATAAAACCAAGCTCAGAAATTCGGTTTTTAGGGAAAGAAGTCACAACTAACAAGCGTTCATTCAGGTTTAGATCTTTTATGAGCAAAGATGTTTCAATGTGCCACATTTCAAAAGCATCCAATCTTTCCTCACATGAAAAGAAAAATCATTTCATAGCTTTGGAGCTAGACAGGTCCACGAGGCTTCCTGCAAATTAAAAGTGCATGAAATACATGCATCATCCTTCATACATAAAATAGTTTGCAACAGGGTTGAGAACACAGTGTTAGAACAATATTTAGAGTTAAAAGTACCTGAAAAGAATCTCTCCTCAGAGAGAGATTAACTGAACATCCATCTGGACAGTTGTGCAAGTTCTGAACAACAGCTCTTCTGTACAAGTGGTTTAAAAATCACACAGAGTTCTGGAATATTCAAAACAAGGATTGGATACAGGAAATGTTTTACAGTTACCCCAATTCCATGGTATTTTGTTACAAACAGTTATCATGGCCCAAGCCCTGTGCACTGGTGCTGGGATTCATCCATGGAACTGTATCTGTCTCAAGAGATCAAAGTTGAGCTCTTGTGCTAAAGCCCAAACAGGTGAATGAATAAATCCAGCAGCTTTTCCAGCACTGGAGCCCTTCCCTCCCAATCAAATTTCAGATACTGAGCAGCAGATTTATCCAAGAGAGCTCAATGTATAAACAGCACAGTCAGAGGCTACATCAGATGTAAGAACATTGGTGGTCTGACAAAAATTTGGTTGAAAAATGTGTTGAGAATCTTAGAAGGCAGAAATTCCCATCTCTACTACTAGAGAGAGAATAAAAATATTAAAATAAAATATAAAACCCTGTCATTTCAGTACCGATGTTTTATCATTCAATCTAGAACAATGGAAAACTGTTTATTGAGTGGTGAGGGAAACTTGGGACAAAATAAGCCAGAGATCAAAACTGGTATTTTAAAACTTAGCTCTTCAAACCCAAACAAAAAAGTTTTAGTATGTTTTTGATAATATTCTCTAAAACCAGAATCTTATTTGCATCTTAATATTGGTGCATGTGTTAGAAATTCACTAGCAATAAAATTGAATTTTAAAAACCCACATTGCATAAAAACTATCTGGAGTTACAAACTGCTAATAACCCAGATCAGGACAGAAAGATGGATTTTTAAAATTTACTTACTGAGCTGCATGTGGAACATCTTCTATAACTATTCAGTGACTTTTAAAAAGCAGGCAGAGCTGTGACTTGACTGATTATTAGCACTTATGTGACTAGACAGAACTGGTCTGAAAGGGAAACAGAAAGCTGAGTACCTAATAAATAATTTCATCCTTTCCCCCCATGAACAGTTAGGAAGTTACATTTTCCTCTCTTCCATTCAATAAGCAACAAGGCTGATTAAATTAGGAGGAAATTGAATCTGCAGTCATCTTCACCAGGCAGATACTTAAAAGGACAACATTAACTCATCTGCCCCCATCACCACATGTTCACTTGAATCCTAAATGCAGTCGTTTTTTTCCATTTCATCCAGACATATTCCTCAGAAAGGAACTGGGGTGCAGAAACACTCTCCATGCAGATGGATCTGGCATTTTCACAGCCTCCTGACAGGCAGTGGAACAGCAAAGATGCTTCACAATTATAAATATGGCACAGCAGCCACAGGGGTAAAACAAGAACCCTCCCAAATCTGAGCTACAAAGGGGAGAAAAATAACTTAAAAATCAGGTTTTAGCACAGTGGGTGCACCTTGCAGTAAATCCACATCTGGCTACAGTGTTTATTATTAAGAACTATCAGTTTCCTTCAAGAAACAGACACTGCTGGACCCAAACTCTTGTTCAGAGAGAGCATCTGATGGTTCAGTGACTGAGCTCTATACACTGGGTGTAATTAAACCACAGCAATCAAACTCCTCCTGAACCCCCAGCCATGGGATGAGCACACCAAGGCACACGGGCACTGCAGGCTCCAGCCTGTCTGACACGTGGGTAACTCCTGCTCACAGGGACAGAACAGCATGGGAAGCTTCCAGAAATACCTTCCTGCCTGGGAAGCTTCCAGAAATACCTTCCTGCTTAACTCCATTCCGTTGTACCTGGGGTTTCCCAGCTTTGGCCACTTATTTCCATGTCCATGCACATAAAATTAATGGATATTGAATGTGTTTTTGTGGAAAGAAAAGACTGAAGTCTATACACATTCTAGATTGACACTTCCTCCCTTTATAAATATACAAATAAATCTGCTTTGGGTGAATTAATTTAATAGGAACATTTTCATTTGTCCCTGAAACTCCTGATCAAACTTAAGTCTTCTTTGGTCCCTCACCCTAAAAACAACTTCCTGTTCATCAAGAACCACAAATGTGCAAAAGACTTTTAGGACATTGTAAAAAGGCTATTTCAAAGTGAGTGTAATATCTGTAACAAGTGCAAATTTCCACCCTGGAAATCCAGCTGGTTGCCATGTCAAGGTGGCCTGACAGGCAGGCCAGAGCCAGGGGCAAACCTGGGCCCTGCATTGGAACTCTGTGTCAAACCCAGATCCTGATTTAAATCCTGTGTTTAGGCCTGGCCCAACAAATCAGTGTTGCCATCACCTCAGAGAGGGTCTAAATCCAGTTCCAACTCAAGTTCTACATTCTTGTCAGTGAGAATAATGGAATAAATCTATACTGAGTTAATTTTGGCTAAAAAGTGACCACCTTCACTGAGCACACTTCACTACCTGGCCAGCCACAGAGTCTGCTTCGCTATTTCTCCTGTGACTGTTTTTCTATTTTTTTTTTTTGTTGTTCTAGAAAATATCTGAAATCTAAAAGCAACACAAGAAATGCAAACACACAGGCTACACTTTCAGAAATTCTTCAGCTTCTGCTCGCTAGAATACAACTGGAATAACTGGCATGTCTTGACAGCTCCATAGAAACACTTGTGACAGGTAAGATAATGCTTATTATCTACAGGTACCTTATCAGGCAACTTTCTTCCTAATCATCACCATTTGTGAAGTGTGCTGTTGCTAAATGAGCTATTTACAAATGTAAACTATGTAATTAAAGTTTTAAAATAAATAGACAACCTTTACATTAGGTAGTGACTTGACAACAAGGTAACAGATCATCAATTACATCTTTCAAAAAAAAAATGATCTGTGCATGCTGCCCCCAATTATTTTTTTAATGAGGAAAATCCTTGGCTCACAATCTGTTCTGGAAGGACTTTCTGAGTTTTCTTCCTTTATGCTGGGTAATTATGTAAGAACTCCTTCAGTTTTGTAGGATAGTCTGTCATCACTCCAGTAGCTCCAAGATCAAATGCTCTCTTGTATTCTTGTTCTTCATTCAGTACCCAAATGTAAACCTATGAAATGGGATACAAGAACCAAGTTATTACAGGAAATAAATCTTTTTTGAAAGATGACTTTTAAAGTAAATATTTTCATCTGAGAGAGATGTTCATCTGAGAGAGATGTTGCTGCATATTTAAAATGAGAGATGATTACACTGTGATGCTGCACATGAACATATCCAATTTTTCCCCCTCCCCTTCCAAAAGGGACATTTTTTTCATGGTAACTCCAATTCCACCACCTGAGACTTCAAATCCTTCTAAAAGTCAAAAGTTATTTTGTGAAAACCCCACAGCAGATAATCAGTTCTGCAGATTTTATAGGTTTAAGTTTGAAGTGGGGAAAAAAACCCCATAAACTTAAGGGGATTTAAGTGAAAAACTCTTTTTTTCCAAGTGTACAAATCTTCCTTTGCAACTAGATCACTGCAAATACAACAACAGCAGCTTTTTCTCAGGAGCTAATCAGCAACTTCTGGTCCCAGAAAGACAAAGAACATACTGGGGGGAACAGAAACCCCTTTTAAGGCTGAATTCTCATTTCAGCTTTGCCTCACTGTACCTGGATGCCCCGAGCTGTGAGGTGGTCAAACAGTGCCTTCCTCATCAGCAGCCTGGGGAAGGAGAGGGAGATTCATTAACAACTTCAAGTACATATGGAATTTTCAGTGTCTGTTGATGTCCTGCAATGAAGTTCCCATACAGTTTGTAGAGTTTTCCACAAGAGAATGCCAAGTCTAGAAAATTTCCATTCAAGCAACTCAAGTATCAACCCTGCTGATGATTAAATCCAGCAGAGAAATCCTTCATCCTGCAGGTAACCTTATCCCATGTCTGATGAACCAACCACTCTGCTTTCAGGAGTGATTTAATCCTTCCCACCAAAAGACATGAAAATGTCCTGGCCACTGGAGAAATTAAACTAACAGATGTCAGAGACAGGAGCAAGAGCCAGAAGACACTGAAAACCTGTGACTAAATCCCCTGTGAAGCACAGACGTTCTTAAAATGCAAAGTGTTCCCTTGTAAGGCAAACAATGTCTCTCCTCTGACAACATTATGATACAGTCCCATCCACGAGCTCTGCATTCTGCACCTAATTGCATGTTAATTAGCTGAGCACACTTAAAACCAGAAGCTTAACAGACACAATTGGAATAATTCCCACTGTTACTGCACCTTAGGAAGCTTCAGTGTCTGGAAAATAAAAGCATAAAGCACACCTACATAAGATTTGAATCTGATTTATCCTGCACTGACAAAAAGCTGGGAGAAACTGAAAATATAAAATGCACAGATATAGCAATGGCTGATCTTATTTGCTTGAGTCAACTGTTAATATAAAGGCAAAATATAAATAAAAATTTAATCAGACAAAAATCTTACGTGTCAGCCAGCCAGATAATAAATCTCTGGCTTCTTGACATCTTCTCTGGTTCTTTCAGCCTGTTGAGGAAGAGGAAACCAAAAATTACCAGAGTACAGATTAAAATCTCAACTGAGATGTTCCTGCAAAAGGAACATAAAGAATTAATCTTGCTCAAATTAGAGCAGTAATTCTGCTGCTCAAGACAGTGACTTAGAACTGGGTTACACAAGAGAAATGAGCTACATTTAAGAGAAGCAGCAGAGATGACAATTCTGCAGCATTTTGAGTGAAGAATGAGAAAGACTGTGAAATCTCATATCCAGCTTATTGCTGACTTGCCTCTTGGGCCTATCAGACTAATTTTTTTCTCAAGAAAGAGGAGAAAAGAGTGAGAATTAGTTGTAAGTACATAACTGCTATATATTACTGTGCACAGAATTCTGCCAGGAATATCCAAAAGTGCCTAAACCAACAGAAAAGTAACCTCAGCCCAAAAAAAGCAGTGCTCAGGGAGGCATCAGGGCCCACCTGCTTTACACTGGTGCCAGTGCAGCACCCACTGCTGGGCTGTAACTCACTTGAGGATGATGGAAGGCATGGGAACCTCAAAGAATTCCTCCTTGAAGGGAATGAATGGCAGCAGACCAGTGTAGAACAGGCCAAGGAGCAGGAGGACACGCTGGGCACAGAAGATGGTGGGAATCTCAGAGTTCTGCAGGAACCAGGGAAGAAATTCTCAGTTATTTTGGTAGATTTTGAGTTTGTTGCCATTAAATTTACTCATCAATGCATGTCTAAAGTTCAGCACTCACACCTAAGGCTAAGCTACCTTATATGAATACATCTAACTGCTGTTCAGGTAGGAAATGGGGAGTTGTCCTGCACAGATAAAATGAAATAATCAACTAGACTGAATTATCAACTAGATGAGTTTCAATCACGTGCACAACTCCCTTGGATTAAGCACAGTTTTAATTTAATTCTAAATTGGAAAATTCCTCAGCACAAAAAGGAGGAGAATTATAGCTGTGAAACAACAGCTTCATGCTGATGCAAGTGTGTCCACTAGTGGCCACACTCATTATTTTCATGCAGAGAAATAGACAATCAGCAATCCTTGGAAAAATTGCTTTTTATCAGATGAGTGATGTGCAAAACAGGTGCTAAGAAATCCTGGCATAAAATTGCAATGCCCTGTATTTCATAAAACAAGAATAAAACATGACTAAGCTTAATTCCTCAAGTATTTTATGGCAGGGTAGAGGGGTGTTAACTGTGCCTATCTTATTTTAGCAGTACAGCAAGCAGAATTCAATCTGAGCACAGGATTTCTCACAAGTAGGAGCCTAGCTGGTTAAACCTTAATTTGCAAAGTGCTTTTTTGGGTTTTGTCAGCACACAGTAACAGAGCTTAGCTGGACTCAGCCTTACCTCCTTGAAACACTTGGATACAATCTCATAATTGACATTCCCCCACACGGTCAGGTGCTCTCTCTTGTACTGAGTCACCAGCTCTGAGACCTGCAGCACAGAAAGCACAGCTCTCACACGGATTCACTGGAAATTAAGTGCAGCAGTATTGAACTGAAACTCCTCTTGCTTTGGAAATCATTACAGGAAAGAGTTCTCTGTTCTCTCCCATCATAAGGGGGTTGTGATGCTTTGATGGGAAATAAACAGGTGTTCAGGACAACAGGTTATACTTCAAAAAAAGGAGTTCAAGAAACCCAAATGACAAAATAATATTTGCTGGAAAGATTTCCTTCTCTGTGTTGAGCACATCTACACAATAACATCATGTTTTTATGCAGCTTTGGAGAGCCAACAGTCCCTAAGAAGACCCTTCCCATGGAGTACAAACCAAACATGTCTCCAGCAGTGCTGGAGCAGTTTCCCATCCAGATGAAGGGTCCTAAAGAGCTTTTACTGAATATCTTACACAAGATCCCTTCTCTGTCTCCTGTATTATGTCACACAGGGAGCAGGACCCAACACATGAAGGGTGAAGCAGTCCAAAAACACAGATCTTGGTGACTGCCACAACTCCAGAAAAGCTTTTGGAATACATCATTCCACTGCCTTCCCTCTCAGTTCAGCAGAGGTCCTCATGTACCTTTCTGATCAGCACGTTGTTGTTCATTTTGATGTCAATGTTGACAGGAGTTTCTGGGAATGCCTCAAACACCTCTTGCAGGAGTGGGATACGATTGTCCTTCCCCTCACACTGGCATTCTGGGGAAGCAAGAAACTTGTCACTGCTGTGGTCACTTTTTACAAACCACAGATAAAAACACAAATGTCAGAGCACTCATTACCTTAAAACTTTTTTATAAAGTATAAAGTTCCAAGGATAATCACGTCTTTAAACAGAAAATTACTTCATGCAGCTGTAATTAACTATGACAAGCTCATTCCCATAATGAAAATGCCCTGAGCATGTTTCACATTCAGGTTTTAACTTCATGAAATTCACTCATTATTTAGCAACAGTAGGAGTGCAGGCAACGTTAAAATCCTGAAATAGCAAACACAGGCTCAGTTACCACACACCAAATGCAACCAGAATAATGTGAAAAAGACCAAATGAGAACAAAATTTCCTTCTAAACCCTAAGTCATACCTACAGTAAGTACTGTGCTGGTTTCTACAGCCAGGGTTATATTTTTCTTTTGAAACTTCTTTTATCATCATATTGGGAGAAGCAAATGCACTTTTCTACTCCCTTTGCCAAAGCAGGAAACTGCCCCACTACAAAATGGAAAATTGAAACAGCAAGAGACAAATATCTCACCTTTCTGAAATGTGACATCCAACTTGCAGAGATAGGGTGGAAGTTCCTTAAAAATAAAGAGAAATGGAACATCAATTCAAATGTAGGGATATAATCAAGACCCTCCTCCAAAAAGACCAGAAAAGTTTTAATTCATAAGCCACTTATCTTTACAACCTTCTCACCCAAAAAACTGATTTAGTAGCACCACTTTCAGTATTAACTGAAATATCTGGCATTCTCAGATTTGTGTCACCTGTAGTTCAACAAGGCAAAACATTCCCAGACGCCTGAAAATTCTGAAAATTCCACTGTCAAGGCAGTGGGGATTCAGCTCCCAGTCTTCCCACTAAAAAGCTGGTCACACCAGGAAGAGCTTTTGTCACTCTGCCACCAGTATGACAAAACATCCCAGCTCCAGAGCCATTCACCCAGCCTGATACTGGAGGAGTAAATCACCCTCTGGAATGTGCCAGGTGTGACTGCACAGGGAGTTTAGTGAGGGTGGTTTAGTTTAGGGGTGGGTTATTTGCCTGTGTTTTTTTGTTACAATGAATCCTTCCCTTTGGTTTTGGGCACCAGGCACACACAGACACACACAGAGCCCCCTGCCCACCCCACAAACGCATTTTTCAGCCCATTTTCTCCTCAACTCACCGAGTATTTGAGGTCAGATATGTTGACATCAACCCCTGTTGATCTCTTCAGGTTCTCATCATGGGACACAACCACTTGCTCATCCTTTGTCAGGTGACAATCCAGCTCCAACATGTCTGTCCCCAAATTAACCGCGCTGCAAGGAAAGGCTGCCTTGAACCCCTCGAGTGCTTTGTGCAGCTCCAAACCCAACATATTCCATTAACTAATCCCACTGGAAGTACTTTCTGGTGCAAGGAATCCTCACAATCTCTGCTGCAGAGCAAGGAGCAAACAGGAATCCTCACAATCTCTGCTGCAGTGGGAGGCAGATGCAAGAATAAGCGAGGTCTCGTGAAGCAGAGATGGGATTTTTGGCTGTGTTTCCCAAAGCAATCAGAAAACAAACCTGTGGATTGCAGCCTGTCACCCCAGGATTGGGAAACCTGCTCCTAAAAGGACTGGTTCAGGATTTGGAGTGGGGTATTTACGAGCAGCAGCACATCTGCCCACCAGAGGAAGTGAGGTTTTGAAAAAAGAAATTGAATTTTTGGTAAGAAACAACAAATCACGAGGGTGTGAAAGCTGCTTTTTTTACTTGATTTGCATTAATCAGGAAGGGATGGATCAGGAAATTAGCAGTGGGGCTTTCAGGTTTTTGGCTTTTTTTTGGGGCAGGGGGTAGGGGGGGGTAGCAGAATAACCTTAAACTATTATTTTAATTACAAAGTTTTAATTTAAATTAAATAAACTGCTAAGAATCCAGTCATATTTTTCAAAGCAAAATAACTATTCCTGTTCCAACCCACTGCTTTGAAAAGCTCTAACCCAATCCCAAATCCATTCCAGAGTAGTTTGGTTCATAGGAGGAGTAAGGAAAGCAGAAAATAATGATATTGGTAAAAAATAAGTACAAGAAACCTCACACCAGAACAAAAAAGAGCTTTACTGCAATGAGAAGTGAATTGCTCATTTAACTAGAAAAGAGGTGTCATTTCAGCAGACGGATAAAAGTCAGAACTCTTCCTTCAAAACCTTTTTATCCACTTCTGAGCAAACCTACACCACCTGTGAGCTGTGCCTACCTGAGACCTAAAGCTCTCTAAATTCAGAAACAGCCTTTTCCTTATGGGCTTTACTGGCTGCTGAACACAGGCCATGAACATCCACAAATGTAGTAACAAAAAAAATAAAAATCAGAACATGCTCCCCGAAGTGTTTAACACAATTTCTGGTCCAGCTGGGATAATGATCAAAGAGGGCTGTCAAACTAAAACCAATTTGTGAACTGTTTTGCAGTGCTGCTAATTAAGAATTAGGAGAGGAACAAAATCCTGTTACATATGGAACAATCACAGGCTGTACTGGGTGATTTTTCTCCTCCTGAGGGAAAGCAACTCCAAATCTGCTGCAGGAGATTTGCCAAATTTGTAGATGTTCCCATGTTCTATCATTTCACCAGTAGATTTTATTAACAATATTTCTTGCTTAAGAAAGTCAGGGCTGATGCTGCATGGAAAGGAGAGAACAACAACTTTCCTTGTTAACAAATTTGAGACTTTGCCAAGCCCTTACAAGCAGATCACTGCTGAATAAGCTTCCTCAAGTGCTGAACTTTCCCAGCTGGAAATCAGTTTGTTCTGTCAAATTCACACTGCTCCAGAGAAGGCTCCAGATTCAGAACATCATTGTGGATTCAGATCCAACTGCTCCAGAACTCAAGCTGTGAGGCAGGCTTGCATTTGTAAATTAGGATGAGAGTGCCCTTGCTTAAAATCTGTTATTTTAAAATCTAAAACCACCACAGAAGTATTTAAATGTGGTAGAACAAGATCACAGCCCCCCCATCTATTATGCATTTTACCTAATAAAACAAAACTTGGTTTTGGTAAAAAAATCTTATCATTTCCTTCTAGAATATTTGTAAATTAAGCAGTATAGAAACTGAAATTGCCAATAAAGGCCTCCTCCCCCCATATATAGATTCTCTTCTGGACTCAACTACAGCAACAGCCAAATATTCCTGCTTGTGCAAACCTGCAGGAACAGCTCCTGCAGACACACCCTGTTTGGCTTCACACAGAATCTGAATAATTACAAATTGATAAGCTCAGATCAGCTGTTTGAGCCAATCCTGACCGATTTTTTACTGATTTTATACCCCATTCCTTTTGCTACCTCACTCATGGAGATGGGAATGAGCAAATGGGAAGGACAAAGCCTTAACCCCTTCCCAAAAGGAGCTAGAAGAGTTTTCCACTCCTAACAGAAGGTAATTGCTCTGCTTTCTGCAGAAAAAGGGCTCTCTTTACTCAGCTGAACTTTGCTATTGGCAGCTGTGGTGGGTTCAAAAACGACCTCAATGCATTTGTTCCACCAGAGCTGTAAAATAATTTAAATGGGCTGAAGAGGTCAGAAAAACATTATCACAAAATGTACTACCCCTAGCACAGTCCTTACTCTTAAGTATTTCTGGGAATAAAATAAAAATACATTACTAAGTAGCTTCCATTGCAAAAGAGCCCTTCATGTACAGAATGAGTATGATATGAAATGAAAATTAAGGAATGGTTAAAAAAAAAAAAAAAAAAAAAAGCAGCACTTTCAGAAAGTCTGGTAGCAGACTTGGAAAAAGGCAGGCCAGCAGGAAAAAAAAACCAAAAACAAAAAGCCACACAAAACTATGCTGAGCTTCCATGGAGATAGAAAATAGTGCAGTACTTTCTTTTATTTGGTTGGGAAAGCTGGCACCCCTCAGGCTGCAGGGAAACAGCAAAATGATGAGGTTCCTTAGCACAAAGCAAATTAGAAAAACCCCAAACAAAACAAAGAGGAGCCCACATAATGTGGTCCCTTTTTAGCAGCAGCTGGAGTTTTAGATATGCTTCTTCTTCAAATGCCTTTGAAAACCTTGTTAAAATTCACTACTTAAATGCTGGAGGCTTAAAAGGCTTTCTGGTTCCAGCCCCATTTTAAACCCCTGGGTAAGAGGCTTTCACACATTGCATGACTGCAGAGTGTGAGTGCCAGAAAAAAAACATAAACAGCAGCATTTTTAGCTTTATAATGATAAATAAATTAATAGAAGTAATCACCATTAAGCACAATATTGTTTGCTGTTTTATTGGCTAGCACAGATCAGGCCTCAGGGGTTTGTTTCCATTTGTTGCTGTGCACAGACCATAATTTGTGGTATCCCAACTCCTTCTGGTGAAACTGGAATGGATGTTTGGCAATCCACAGGAGAGCTGACTTTCAGAAATAGGACACTGTAACCCCAAAGAATTGATGAAGTCCCACCTCCCTTGATTGCTTCACTCACTAAAGACACTGAGAACACCTTAATTAGGCATTCTCATCCTTTTGTACTCACTGGTGAAAGGCTGCCATTGTGTTCTCCAGGTTCTCTCCAGCACCTACAGAAATAACAAAAATAAAACTTACACAAAATCCTTTTCCTCCCCTCAATCCCACTGAAAATATATTTAACAAATGACAGGTTTTAAAATGTACATATTTTGAGAAATGATGAAGCTCAAGGTAGAAATCCCTGTTGCCACCCATCTACTGGAGAGACATGACCTTCTTCAGGTAAAATAATTTTTAAAAAAAGAACTTACCTTGGATTTGTGTAACACTTTGAATATTCAAACCGAAGTGTTTATTTTACCAGAGGTATTTAGCTAGGACAAAAAACCCCACAGGCACAAGGACAGCATATGTAAAAACCTATTTGAGAATAGGTGGGAAGAGTAACAATAGAAAAAAAAAATAAGAAAAAGCTATGAATAAAAGCACCCAAGACACTCTAAATCTGACACTCCCTAAATGTATAACCCAGCTGATGCTCAAAGAGGTGATATCCTCCGTTTTCAGTGGAAGGATATTCCCCAAACACCTCAGATCTGTCAATAAGGGTTTGTGCTGCTGGAGGAGGGAGGTCTCACACACAAGGCATGAAACACACATCAATTTCAGTAAAGAAATGAAAGGACAAGCAAATTTAATTTTCTCTCAGGCAGGAGTAAACTCTGCAACTCCTAAGCCACCATTCTCTCCATAAAAATCTTTGAAAATCAGCCTGATTAGGGACTGGAAAATGTTGTGCCTTCTCCCCACCTCAGAAAATAGGCAATATTATAGACTGAAAAATAAACAACCTCAGGAAGATACATGTGCTGATGAAGATATCTATGCAAATTTTGACTGCTCTTTGACAATAATGAATGACAGACTGAGTAAATAGCAATTATAAGAGCTCCAATTAAGGCCTTGCCTATTAACAAGACCTCACCAGGCCATACTTAACTAAACCTGTGTTCAGTTACTTAATTAAAGCAATCCACAACCACCAATTTAAAATTGTTGTTCTCGGGTAGGTTTACAAAATGGAAGACTTAACTCAGAAGCACAATGACAGAAATCTGCAGGGTTTCATGTAAAACAATAGGGTGAGCCCACAGCAGCTTCTGTGATCAGACATTCACCCTATTTTATGGGATCTGATTGCAGAACTGGGAATTGGCTGAGTGGCAAAAGTGAACCAAGGGACAAAGGAGAGCACGAGAACCTCAGGGCATCCATCTGGTGATTGCCTAACAAATGGGAAACCCCTGCACAGGACCTGGCTGATCAGTTACAAATTAACTGCAATAATAATTGAGGTTCTTAGATAAGGTATCAGCTGTGGCAATCCAGCCCATACATCCTGAACTGTGAGGGAAGGGCAAAACCACCCGAATCAAGTCTTCAATTTGTGAACAAAGCAAGAGTATCCTAACGTTCCTGGGCAGAAAGTTCCAAAAATAAAACTTTTAAATGGCTGATCTAACAAATCACATGGCAGGGAGGTGGTCAAAGGCCAGGGATGGTGACATGTCAGAGGTGCTGAGTCAAAATGCCTGACTTGGAGTGTTTTGGGGGAAATGAGGAACAAAATTGAGACATCAGCTGAAAGAGGAATTCTGAATCGGCAACCACAGGCAGAAAAGGGAACAACACAAGTTACTTGATCCAAGTAGTTTTCTCCCCTGAAAAGTGAGAAGGCTGGGCTGACCAAAGGGCTTCTGACACTTCCTCAAATGCACCTCCAGCTTCACATGCTGCTGCATTTCCTAGGTGGAACTGACCTTTCCCAGCCAAAATGGGCACATCCCCACTCTGAAAGCACCACCATGGCCAAGAGGGAGACAACACCAAGCACTGGCTCAAGGAGATGACCCTCAGAAGTTTTTGGGGCCAGCAGGTCAAGGGAGGTGATTGTTCCCTTCTGCTAAGCACTGGTGAAACCACACCTGGAGCACTGGGCTCCAAAGCATAAGACTGACATGGATCTGCTGAACTGAGTCCAAGGAAGGGCTGTGAAAATTCAGGGATGAGAGAGTCTTTTGTAGAATGAGAGGCTGGAGGTGCTGGAATTGTTTTGTCTGGAGAACAGAGGCTAAGGAGGATCCTACACGTGTAAATACTGGATGGGAGGGAGTGAAGAAGACTGAGCCAAACTCTTCTTGGTGGCGCCCAGGGAAAGGACAAGAGGAATGGGAACAGATTTAAATACAGGAAATTCAGTTTATAAATAAACAAAATCCCCCTTTTCTGTGGCAAGAGTGATCAAACTTTGGAACAGGCTTCCTGAAGAGGTTGTGGAGACTCCATGCCTGGATGTAATCAAAACCTAACTGGACCAGGTCCTGGCTAAGCTGCTCTGGTCAGATGAGATCTCCAGAGGTCCCTTCCAATCTGAATTATTCTGTGTAAAAGTCATCATGCTACCCTCTCTCACACCCTGCAATCCAGGGCTGCTGGCATTGACAGAGGACTCCAACACAGAATATCAAGACTCAAAAATTGTTCTCAGAAATGACCAACTTTAAAATTCTACAGCAGTGAAGAAATAATTCAGGGATGATTGTACAAAATGAGGTGGGAAAATTCTTGAATGAAAAACCAAGCAAAATCAAACCCCTCAGACTTAAAAAACTTCAGTATACAAGGTTTCATCTCAGAGAGGAAAAAGCCAAAGAAGTTAAATGCCACCTTGATCTGCGAAGTTAATTGGAGTAATGCAATAGGAAACCTGACACTGAGGCTAAAGCTCCAGCATGACTAAAGCCTGAGGAGAACTCAAGTCCTGTAGAATTTATGTTACAGGGTAAACACCACGGAGAGCAAAGCACGAGTGATCTTCAGCCTCAGATGAGCAAAAAGCTGCTGCAACTTCAGGGCTGCCCCTCCTGCCTCAGGTGGATTTCACAGGACGCAGAACAATCCGCAGACCAATTTACAGACCGTGGACTTTGAATGCCTGAAGAATAATCCTCCCTTAAGTGAGGCTTTCCTGCAGTTCCGATGGAGCTTAGAGCAACTGGCCCAAGCGATCGAGGCTTCGGGGCTGTGTATCTCAACTAAGGTCTTTGCAAAAGGAGTGAGAACAGAAGATTAAGGGGATCATACCAAGTTTCAACAAAGTTGCCTGCAGGTTTTTAACACCTTACAAATGAAAAAAACCCCAAGGAAATACTCAGAATTAAGAACCTTTTCTTTCACTGATAGAAAATGTAACTACCAAGAAAACAGATAAAACATACATTCCATAGCAAAAGCTGCATTTTATGCTACATTTAAGACTATAGTTAGAAAGAAACTTAAACTGTCGAATAAACTAAATGAAAGAAGTACCAGAAATAAAACCATTAAGAGATCAGCTGTAGTTTTTGTATTTTAATAATTCAAGGCAGCAGCATTTGTTAAGGACCACTGGCTAAAACTGTGATCAACCCCTGCCTAAACTGGTACCAAGTATTATACTGAAAACTGTTTAAACTCAGCATTAGACATCTCTCACACAGAATATTGAAAAGCATTTACTAGAAAACTAACTAGTTAAAAAAATTAAGTAAGACAGCAGGGAAAAGCACAGAACTGACCTCTACAGAACAGGAAGGCACAGGCTGCTGCATTTTTCCCCTCCCAATGCTTTGGAATAGGTAGAAGAAACTTAGAAACCTATTTTAGACAGACTCAACATGCCTGACTCTCAAACGGGATGGATTTTACGAGGGTACTGAGCCATTCACTGTCTGCCTGCAACACCAAGGGGAGCAAGAACAGAGTCACAGCAAATTCTGCTTCCCCTGAAAGCAGAAAGCAAAGCAAACTGGCGGCCACAGGCAAGAAAATCGATCTCTTGTACCTGATCTAAGCAACAGCCAGACGCCCCTCTGGCTGGGAAGAGAAATACCAGGATACAGAATCGTTAGAAGGAAAAAAAAATTTAAAAAAATAGACGGGTTTGAGAGGGAAAACATCACGCCCCACGCAATAAAAAAGCTGATTTCGGCTGGCGCGGCTGGACCTCGGAGATTAATTCCGCGCTGAACCCAGGCACTGGTCAGCAGGTGGCACCTAAAATTAGGCTGCGGGAGGAAGGTTTAAAGGGAGCCCGCTGCGAGCCACGGACACCGCACAGCCCCTCACGACCCTCCCGAGCCCGGGGGCCAGAGCAGCACCCCGGGGCCGTGAGGGAGCATCGCCCGGGGGCCGCGGAGCCCTGAGCGCCGGCAGCCGGGCAGGAACCATCCCTCAGGAGCGGCAGAGAGCAGGAAGACTCCCGCATCCCCTCCCTCCATCCCCACGCCCTTCCCCCCCTCCCCCTCACTCACCGCCGCGGTGCGAGATGTGCCGGCAGCGAAAGCGCTGCCGCTTGGGCCGGTGGAGCAGCCCGGGGCACTTGAGGAGGAGCGCGGAGGTGAGGACGTATCCACCCAGCGTGGAGAGCACGTAGAGCGTGGCCGACATCCTGCGCCTGTCGCCGGCTGCCCCAGCCCTTCCTGCCGCGGTCCGTGTCCGTGTCCGTGTCCCTGTCCCTGTCCCAGCCTGCAGCCGGCTCCCGGAGGCTCCGAGGGAGCGGAGGACTCTGAGGGAGCGGAGCCTCTGCGCCCGCGCAACCGCCCCGGCGTCGGGAGGAGCGCAGTGCGCAGGCGCGGCGGCCCCGCGCCCTTCCCTTCCCGCCCGGCCGTGAGGGGCTGCCCGCAGCCGCCGGTGCTTCACAATCGCTGTGGGGGTAATTAACAATTACACCCCTTAATTCCGCACCGAGCCGTCCCGGCTCTCTGCTGGCAGCTGGAGGGATGTGTTTTCCACGGCCCCGCCCAGTGCCCGCCTCACGGGAGGGGCTGTCACGGTCAAAAACCACTTCGCAAATGGTGCGGGTTAATTCTCAATTACACGGTTTCGTTTTCCACCTGGCTGGCCTGGCTCTCTCCTCACAGGTGGAAGGATGCGTTTCCCATACCCAGCCCCTCGGAGATGATGTATTCCAAATGGGAGGGATCCACTTTCCCCAAAAAGCCCCTCAGAGGTCATAAAATCATGGAATGCTTGGGCTGGATCTTTATAGAGATCATTAGTCCAGCCCCTTATATTGTATTCCAAACACGAGGGATGCATCTTCCACACCTAACCCCTCACAGATATATTCCAAACGCAGGGATGTGTTTTCTTCATCCAGCCCCTCAGCGATGTCATATTCCTAATGAGAGGAACGCTTTTCCCACACCCAGCCCCTGAGAGATCATAGAATCATGGAATGCTTGGAAAGCGTCTTTAAAGACCGTCTAATCCAACCCCCAGTGCTGTATTCCAAACCAAGGGGCTGTGTTTTCCTCACCCAGACACGTGGAAATGCCATATTCCAAATAAAGGGATTTGTTTTCCTCACCCAGCCCCTCAGAGATGTCATATTCTGAGCAGAAACCAGGTCTCAGCTCTGGTCGTGCAGTATAATTACTGTACCATGGCAAACTGGCAAATTAAATTTTGTGTGCATGTTAATTAGAAACAAATATTCTAGAAATTAAATTAGGTCTCAGCATACAGCTGCTGTCACTAATACATTTTAACTCAGTTAATAGTTGTGGCTGATTTTTTGGCACTGAGAGTCACTTTATACAGGTGAGCAGAGCTTCTGGCTTTGCTGTTAATACACATCAGAACTGCAGTATCTTTTTTTTTTTCAAGACAAAATGATTTCTCCCATCATCACATTAAAAGCGTCATTTCCATATAAATAGCTTGTTCAGAAAAAAGAAAAGATTTTGCTGATCACTGCCTCAATACGTCAAAGCAGAGTCTTGATTTCAGGCAATGTTAATTTTTAAATATTCCTAAACAGGTATGTAAAAACATAGGATGGGGAAAAGCACTATCATCAAAATATCTAGTAATACAGGATCAGCACTTTATGAAAACCAGCTTTTATTTTTTTACATACGAAAACTCAATAAACGTTAGATTTACATGTCTCAGATCCCTTTTCCTGCTTTGATATCAACTTTATTCCCAATCTGACCGCATTCTAGTGAAATACAGTGGGGGGTTCACACGATCGCAGTGACAACTGTTGGGTAACCAAAACCCATGAACTGGATTGAAGACACCCTTCTTAAACTACAACAGATGCACCCAAAAACGTCCTTATTGTGTAATTGCTTTCAGTATCCCTCGGAGAACTTTGTAGCTCATTAACTGTTGGCTTTCTTTGGGAGGGAAGCAGGGTCCCCGTTCTGTCACGTAGGCGTAGGGAAACCTCAGCACCCAGAGTCCATCAGAGGGAAGGGTGATTTCCTGCTTCTCAGGGTAAAATATAGGACAGGGTGGTGGCCCTGGTTGAACCTAAAACCAAGAGAAAACGTGAGTTGGTAATCAAACATCATTACTGCCTTAAAAAGTAATAAAATGCAAATGGAGCTTTTTCAAATGTGTATTAAAAGAAAAATGGAAAAAAATGGTGACGAATTCTCCAATTAAGAAAACCAACATTTTTTCACCTCCTAAATTCAAGTGGTAACTAATAATAATTGAGCAATGAGTCACTGCTTTTCTCTGTGACATTTAAAATGACAAAGTCATTCTTACAGAGTCATTGTAAGCAATTTTTTTTAAAGCCTTTATTACAGCAGGGAATGCTAATAACTCATCCTTGATAAAACGTTTTTTCAAATTCACTTTATACAAAGTATAAATTTGGCACCTTGAAGTTTAAGAAATCCCAGGTGTTTATGTAACAGATACTTTTGGAAACGACTGTCTCGGCTGAAGTTGGTTTGAGTTGGAGTTTCTTGACACCCTTTCCCTGTCACCCTTGCTAATTAACGTTTCCACAGCCACTCCTGCCCCTGGTGTTCCCAGATTCCCTCCGTGTCTTACCTGAGGCGTTAAGGTGATCTGCAGAGGAGCATCAGGAACCACCACAAAGAGCCTCATGAACTGGGCGTAGTGGGGCTTGAGGCCCCGGCCCTGCGTGGAGGACAGGATGTACAGGGGCATGTCGGAATTGAGGGCTTTGAGAGCAGATTCCTTCGGGCCCCCTCCCATCACCTTCATCACCTTATCAGGCCCTGAGCACATGAACCTCCTCCCACGTGCATCCTCATACTCAAACCCCACGAAAGCTCGAGCGATGTCGTCCCTCCGCCGGCCTCTTCCCATCACCACCGCGCTTCTCTTCCCAGGGACGGCCTTGTTGGGTGCAGGCCAGGAATTGGTGTCTAAGTCTCCTTCCTCTTCAGTTCTCGTCCTGATGACAATGTCCCAAGGCATTAAATAGTTTGTTCCTGGGATAAAGCCCTGTTGATCTAAGCCTGTGTGGAAGTTGTAAGCCTTAGCAGGCCCCAGCTTGACCAGTGACCAACTGGAGAATTTGGGCAGAAGGCCTTTGGGGCAGTTGGAGTGGAGCATCCCGGGGAGGTACTCGACAGTGGACGCCTGGCGATCTACCAGGCTCGGCCTCTTCTCACTCTTGGAGTCCCCGCTCTGCCCATGGCTTTCTGCATTGTCCCCTCCACCCTGGCCATCGGGTGGGTAAGTGCCCAGGCTGCCCGTGGACTGGCCCAGGCTCAGGGCTAAGCTCAGGCCTGTGCTCTCCCCCTGAGTCTGAGGCTCTTTCTCTTTGAGTTTCTCGATCTCGCCTTCAGGAGGGGCGGGCGATGACTCGTCCCGAGCAGGTGCGGGGTCAGGCGTGCTCGGCTGAAATATGGGGAAGTTGATGTGCTCCAGTTTTCCACAGCACTTCTCTTCCAGCAACTACGAGAAGGAAAATGTGGTTTAGTATCCACCCCGAGATGAGGGAGCTCAGAGTCGCAACATTCAGCAGCTACAATTAATGTTCAAGAGGCTTGTACCACGTGAGAACCAAAGCAGCGATGGGAACACGGCCCACAAACCCTATTATTTAAAATTCACATGAACCATTTGCATTTGAAAGTGCAAACAGGTGCATTAACAGGTGCTCCTGTGTCTGTGTGTGTGCGCTGCTAAAGTCTGGAACTGCCCACCCTGGTCAGCCCATTTCTGCTCCCAGAAATGTCTTCCCCAAGCAATAAACTGATAAGGTTAAGAGGAAACTTGTGCTCACTTCAGAATGCAGACTCTGCAGAGGAAACGAAAGAACTGCTTGAAGCACCAACAGACCCAACAGTTACCTGGTAAAAATCATAATTAGCTGCTTTGATGTCAAAGGGGTCCTCCCGAGGAGCTTGTTTCCTTCCACAGTTACAGGCACCAGTGGAACGAGCCCGGCTGTTGTGGTACAGAATTGGGGGATTTCTGTCTGCTTCTGGCTTTTCCCCTAAAAGCAAAATCAATGAAACCTTGGGTAAATTGCTCACCATTCAGGACTTTCTTTATTCCCTTCATCCATTGCTCTCTCCCTGCTACACACATACACAAAATGATTTGCCACCAGTTTATCAAGCAACTCCTCCCTTTCCCACTTTTAGTAACACAAAATTCCAGTGGAGGTTATATCACTAAACCAAACCTTATTTATTTTTACAACCTCTTCCTGAAGGCCCAAAGTTCTTCTGGCTGCAATAAATGTACAGAAGTCTGTTCTGACTCCTTGATCAACCAAGTTATTTAAAACAAAGGGGGATGCTTATCTTTTTAGAGAACTTTGTTCTTACACCTCTCTTGTTAGGACTCCAGTGTAATGCTCCTAATTAGCAAGACAGAATCAGAGTTACCACTAAAATCAGAACATCAGAATAATTACAAAAATCAGAGCTACAACCAACAATGGACCGGGGCTTCTAAAAATTAGTCAACGTAAAGAAAACCTGCACAGCAGCTCTGCCATGATCCCACTGTAGAGATGATCACAGCATCACTTGGGTTGGAAAAGACCTCAGAGATCACTGAGTCCAACCTCTGCCTGATCACCACCTCGTCAATTAGAGCAGAGCACCGAGTGCCACCTCCAGTCCTTAAACACAACGCTTTAGAGCTGCAAACTTCCATCTTCCACAACATTTCGGAGGGACGGTGCTTTCATTTTCAGCCTGTGACACCTTAAAGCAGCTACAAGACTAAACCATGAAACTGAAGCGCAAGCGAGCATCTTTACCTGCTTTGGGGAGCAGATGGAACTTGTGCACGCAGTGCTGGTCGGTCAGGCTCCTCTCCTCGCAGAGCTGGTGCCCGTTGCTCCAGAACTTGTAGCAGTCCTCGTTGAGCTGCATGGCGTATTTGTGGAAGGCCGGGCCCCGGGCGTGCTGGCTGTACACGCGCAGGGCCTGGGCCAGCTGGTTCTTGTGCACTGTCATGGTGTAGTTGTGGGGCAGGTTGGACTGGTAGGCGCTGTGGGCCATGGGCAGAGCCTTCTGGCAACGGTTTTCGGAGAACTTGGTGTCGATGTCTAAGTAGCCTTCCAAAACTTTGATGCTGCTCATGATTTTTGAGCTCAACTCGCCACAGGTGGGGTCATCATCTTTGCCTTCGATGGTCACTTCATAGAGTTTTAGAGCTGCAGCCACCCACTTCTGGTAGGTGGGGAGCTCGAAGTGAGAGGGCTGCGGGTTCCTCCCCACGCTGTCTTCGAAGCCCTTCTTGCTGAGCACCAGCTCCACGTGCTGCCACAAGAACTCCTTGAGGGTGCAGTCCACCAGCTGCCCAGAGGAGCTGGAGCTGCTGCTCTCTGCATGGAAGGAGAGCTGCTGCCTGCCGTGCCTCATCATCTGGTACCTCCTGGGTCCCGACAGGGTGGGAGCCAGCAGCGAGTCGGTCTCTCTCATGGTGCAGTTGCTCCTGAGCTGGTCGAGCAGCATGGCCACGGGATCATCTCCGTCCTGGGGCCCACCGGCCACGATGTACACGAAAGCCTGGTTGGCCGGCACGGTGAACAGGCAGTTGACGCTCTGGTTGGTGAGCACCCTGCTCTTGCGGAAGATGCGGTAGATCTGATCCTCCAGAGCATGCTGCAGCCTCCTCTTGGGGGAATGCTTCTTGGGGGGTGGCTTTTCCAGGTGGCCACAGGGGTCCTGGCCCCTGCTGGGCAGCGGATCCACCTTCAGAGCCCCGTTGAGCTGGAAGAGGAAAAGAAGGCGTGGAGGGCACGGCCTGCAGTTGAGCTTCCACTCCTTGCCCACCGGGCAGTCCTTGATGGCAGCCTTCAGGGAGGGCAGCACCTTCTGCCGCAGCCCGTCCAGCGCCCTGAACACGCGGTCGTAGGTGATGTCGAAGGAGCAGGTGGGATGCACCAGCAGCAGGATGTGGCAGACGGAGAAGAGGTAGAGAAGGCTCAGGCAGTGCAGCTTCTCCTGGTGCTTCCAGAACTCGTGCGCCTCGGCGTGGGGCAGCGGGGCCGGGCCTCCGGAGGGGTGGCCGGGCGCGGCCTCCCTGTTCTCGGCCGCCGCCAGGTCCCCGCAGGCGCGCAGCAGCTGCGGCGTGTCGCAGATGGAGGTGAGCACCAGGTACAGCACGCGGCTCTCCTGGCTGTAGTACGCCTGCAGATGGTTGTAGTCCTTTGTGGCCGGGTCCCCCTCCTGCCCCGCCGTGCCATCGGCCAGCTCGGGATCCTCCTCCGGGAACAGCGGGAACACCTGCCGGTCGCACACGGTGCTCACCAGGGCCTCCTTCTCGGAGCAGAGCTGCAGCGCGGTTTTGCCGAAGATGCCCACCACGCACACCTCCTCCTCGCCGCCCGCCGCCTCGGCCGCCAGCAGCAGCTCCCGCAGCCTCATGGGCCCCACGGC
>VZTR01024970.1:455223-516048 GCA_013400775.1 Chaetops frenatus
CTCCCGGAGCCTCCGCTCCTCACCCGCGGGCACGGAGAGGGAGCCCGGGGACAGCTGTCCCCGCCGCCGGCGGAGCCGCAGCCATGGACGAGCAGAGCGTGGAGGTGAGCGGCGGGCGGCGCGCGCTCCCTCAGGGCGGNATATTTTCAATATTTATATTTTTATAATTTGAGAGAGCAAGATACCTGAATTTTTGTTAAGTTCCTGTGGGTTTTTTGTGAAAATTTTTGTCTTGTCAAAGGAGAGAAATTTAAATGAGTGCTGTTAGGGAGGGAAAGGCTGATTTCTGAACTCATCCATGAACTGCTTTAGGGTTTGATGGGAAGAGAAACAGGCTGGGTATTGAAGAGGAAAGAACAGGGATAACTTGATTTTATGATGTCTGCTGCCCAATGTGCCCTTTTACCTACAAGTAACGAATCGATTTCAAGCAATTAAATGAGTTTCAAAAACCGATTTAGTCGTTTTTAATCACATTGATCTTCCAGCAGAGGACTCGATCCTTGCTGTGCCACTACCATCAGCAGCGTTAAATATTTAATTTATTGGTGAACGCTGGGTGTAATAACTGGAAGTAGCTGTCAGTGGGGGGCAGAAACTCATCCCGGCTACTGAAACCTCGCCGGGATGGAAGAATAAAGAAAAATAGTAAGGGAAAATAAAGAAAAATAGAGGAAAACAGAGGAAAATCCAAGCGCGAGGCTCTCTCTCTGCCGCTTCCCCTCAGACGCGGCCGCTCCTCCCGCGCGCCCCTCGCGCCGCCACGCCCNGAGGGGGCAGCGGCTGCGGCTTTCTCCTCCTCACCCGCCCGCTTTACCGGAGCCCCTCGGGGGGTGCCTGTACACCGTGTGTGTGGGGGGGGAAAAAGGCCGAGCGGTACCGAACGGGGGCGGCCCGGGCTCTAGGAACAGCCTGCGGCGCTGCGGGGCTTGGCTCGGCTGGGCAGGGAGGCAGCAGGTGGGGAGGGGGGAGGAAATGAGCTGGCGGAGCGCCGCAGGTGCCAGTTCCGGAGGGGGATGGATCCGGGGATGGATGGATGGATGGATGGATTGAGGGATTGAGGCCAGGCGCACACGGAACCCGCCTGGGCACCGTGAGGGTGCAGAAGTGGCTCAAACACCTGCTGGGGGCTGTGTCACAGCCAGGCTGGGGGAGAATGTAAAAGACCGGCTGCGATCTGTAAACGCATATGGTGCGTTTTAATGGCTTGCAACTGTTAAAGAAGACGTTAGTGTCTCGGAGATACTGTGGTGGCTGTAAAATTAAAGATGTCTTGCTTTTGTGCTGATTCACAATCTCAGTGCTGTGGGGGAATAAATGAGCCCACCTGAAGGGCCTTTTGAAGTTCTATAGTTATAACCTGAAGGATTATAGCTCCTCTATGATAAAGGATGTAAAATTTCTTTATCGGTTAAAAATTATCAATATGGAAAGCAAACATTGCTTTCTTGTTTGGAGAGTGTTTTTATCACCCAAGATTGATTAAATCGGGTAGGAGAGAGAAGAGGAATTGTGGAGCTAGTGCTGAATGGTAGACCTTAAAAGAATATAAGTCTTATAAAAGTGAAAAAAATACCCAATTCAATTCAACCCCCTCTTGTGTATAACACACACGTGCACTTACCATGACTTACACATAGTTTACTGCCAGTCCACTGTCTGCAGGTGCAACACCATTTCTTCTGGCAGCTGCTCAATCCCGTGTGAACACAAGCAGGAATATCTTGGCTACAGAAAAGCCTGCTCCAAAAAAGATAAGACAAACAGAAGCCATTCCTTGGAGAAGGAGAACAGCGTTATAAAATGGGTGCTGGTGCAGTGTAGGAGCAGCTGAGGGGCAGAGCTGTGGTGCCCAGGTTGTTTCTCCCTCAGAGGTGTTCTGTTTGGAACAGGACTGAAACCTGGCACCGTGCCTGGCAAACAAATGCAGGCCTGATGTGTTTGAAACGTGTTTGACAATAGTGCTAATCCCCCTTTGCAGAGCATTGCCGAGGTGTTCCGATGTTTTATTTGTATGGAGAAGCTGCGGGATGCCCGCCTGTGCCCTCACTGCTCCAAGCTCTGCTGTTTCAGCTGTATCCGGGTGAGTTTGATTGCTTTCATTTATTCTTCCATAGGTTTGAACTGAAAACTGACTGAGCTTATGAAAACATTCTTTTCCTGGAGTTCCAAGGATTCATTTTTTTTTCCCTTTAGTTTCCCTTTCAAAACCTCTTATAACACCCCTGAGGAAGAAGTAGGCAGGCTGTGCATTGCCTTCAGTGGTGCTAATTATAGGCACCATCTGGAATAATTGCTTTGAGGAAGAGACACACAATGATCCCTTCTTTAGCACCTCCTGAGAGTTGGTGATGCCTGTATGGAAGACAAAAGTTGGGACAGAAATCAGATGCTGATTTTGCATCTGGGAAGGTCACAGCATCCCCTCCTGTACCCTGGAGATGTTTTATAATACTTGTCAGGCTGGTGTGGTGTGATCAGGAGGGGCTAAATCTCTCTCAGGGGAGTCTGAGGCAGCACCTGAATCCTCATTCCTTGGTTAAATTCCTTGGTTCCCAGTGTACCACACTGGAGTTCCAAATCCAGATGCTGTTTTGTGTTGCTGTAGCAGCAAAAGGTTCAGCTGAGGTTTCCAGACCTCCAGTAGTATTTCCAGAAATTGGAACAGACATTCATCCTTCACTCTGGAAGCTCTGACAAGAGCTGTAGGTGAAGGATTCGTGCTGCATATTAAGGATTTTAGATGACATATTGTTGCTGGGTGGTGAGAGATTATTCATGAGACTCTTTAAATGTAGTAGAGAGCTGACAAATATAAACCCATCAACTGCTGAGCTTTTACACTTGTGAGTTGTAGTGGGCAGGTGAAGTTCTTTGCTCAGCTGTTTGTCCCTGGAGTTTCTGGAAGAGAAACAGGCTCCTTGTGGATTTGATCATTGAACTTCAGGTGTTTAATTTGTCTATAGATAACCCAAGAGAAAGAAATAAATTGCCTTGAAGACTAATTAGACTCTGAAAAAGATGCTTGTGGTGTCTTTTTCTTTCCTTTATTTTAACATGCTCTTTATCTGAGACTCTGGGAATCTGCCAGGTGGGTGGTTTCTAATGCAATATTTGGTACCTCAGAATTCTCAGTATAATTTTAACTGAAGCATCTCTGACATCTAAAGACAAGTGGTTGCTTCTTCCTAAGACACAAGTAGCAGCCAATTCTGTGACTAAGTGGTTGAACAGTTAAATTGAAAATTCGTTTAAAAAAGGAAAAAATATAGGAAAGATGTAATAAAAATAAGTAACTCCTAATTAATGATAGAACCTACTTGCCTGCAGTTCTTTTATTCCAGTCTCTTTAAAAAGGTTTTTCCTTTTTCCATCACAGCGTTGGCTGACTGAACAAAGAGCTCAGTGCCCTCATTGTAGGTAAGGTATTTTTAATATCAGGAATTGGGTGGACTGTCCTGTTATGATCAGTCTCTTTTTCAGTGCAGATTGCACTAAATTTATAAGCTTGATTTTTTTTGAGACCTGCCTGCTGTTTCTATAAAAATTGGCCCTGGTGTAATTCCTATTCTAAAATGTGTTCTAGTTTTGTGACAAGCTGAGCAGGATCTTTATTCTTCCCACATAACACTGCTGTGCATGTAGCTGGTGTAATAAGAGTAACTAGAGGGATTTCCTCTTTATATTCTTCTTACAAAAGTCAGAGCCCAGGAGCTTCAATTTTCAGGGTGAAAGTGTCCTTTTTTATGCCTGTAATTGGTGTGATGTGCCTGTGCAGCCATTCTGTGTATCATTGCAGGGTGCAGTTCCCACCTCTCCCCAAATGATCAAAATTGCTTAATTTTTTTTTTCTCTTGGAATAATTATTCCAATTTCTGCCTTTTTTTTTTTTTTTAGATCTGTGACTCTTGTGGTAGCGTAGAATTAAACTGAACTAACTTGAGTGCTTCTCCTTTAGCTCCTGAAGCCAAATTCCTGCTCTAACTGTGCCATCCTTCTTGCAGAGCCCCCCTGCAGCTCCGAGAGCTCGTCAACTGTCGCTGGGCAGAGGAGGTCACCCAGCAGCTGGACACACTTCAGCTCTGCAGCCTCACAAAGCATGAAGAGAATGAAAAGGACAAGTAAATGGAGTGTTCTTTGCATGAAGGGTTTTGTGGTTTGGATTATAGGAGCCAAATTTAGTAATGTGCTCTGTAGATCTGTGTAGTGCTTCTTGAGAGAATGCTAAAAGCAACGTTTATCTTACAAATTACTTACAATTATTGAATGTAATTATTCTTCTTGCAAAAGATGTTTTGTGCTTTAGTTGCAGGATTGTGTAGCAACACAAGTTAAAATGTTAGATTGATTTTGTAGAAAATTCATAGCTATTTTCTGTTGGTGATATGTGTATTTTTTGGTTTAAGGTGTGAAAACCATCATGAGAAGCTCAGTGTTTTCTGCTGGACCTGCAAGAAGTGTATCTGCCACCAGTGTGCACTTTGGGGAGGAATGGTAAGGGGAGACTTGCTGGAATGCACATGGTGTGAGGGACTTCAAACCTTGTGTCTGACAGCGGCTTTGAAGAACTAGAAATGCTGTGAAACTGCTGTTGTGGCTGTTGGATTACCATGCAAATACTGCAGTTGTAGGTGTATTTATAATTAATTAACATTGCTTGTGAAACATGATACTTCCTGTTCATAATTAGAGAAGGCAGTTGAATTTTTGCTAAAAGCAGGTCAGAATTGCCTTCCTTATTATAACCTTCATGATGTCTTGGACAAATTCTGTGTGGTGGGGAGAGTTTTATGGGCAATAGAAGAAGTCTTGCTCAGAAAACACAGATAACACTTGTAGTTTAATTGTCCTGGCCTCTAATCTCCAAAGCTGTGGCACAATTAATCAGTGTTTATCCACCCAGTTGGGTATTTCAAGGAGAAACAGCTGTTGCTCTTTGGAATGTAAGTGGTTAACAGTGATCTGCCTTTGTTTGGGAAGGGTGTTTTAATAATAATGATAAAAATAAACCTTCTGTCAATATTTGATTTGGTAAAGGACTACACAGTGAATGAAGCAGTTTATTTTTGGAGGGCTCTTGAGACTCCAAATAACTGACAGGAAGCTTTGATGGAATGAGAGCCAAATTCATGACTTCTTACAAAGGGAAGTGAAAGACTGACTTCCTACATACAATCTGCTTTGGAACCTTTCCAGAATGAGTGATACACTCGTAGGCTTTCTTCCCTTCTCTTTCAGGAATTTAATAGGAGTGGAATAAAGTGGAAAAGATATGCTCTGTTATTCGCCACCTCCTCCTCTTCCTCCTCCTCCTTCCCCTTTTTCTCTTTGAACAGCATGGAGGACATACTTTTAAACCACTGGCAGAAATCTACGAGCAGCATGTGACAAAAGTGAATGAAGAAGTGGCAAAGCTGAGGAGAAGACTCATGGAATTGATCAGTCTGGTGCAGGAAGTGGTAAGGAAGTTTTCCTGTGGTATTCCAGTGGCAAAGGATAACTGGGAAGTGGAAGTAATACCTGTTGGAAGGTGATGAAATTATCCCATAGAGAGATGGTTTTGGTTTTTTTTAAATTTGATTTTTTTAATACAATGTGGAAAGATCAAAATATTCTCAATTCTGGTTTAGAGTTAGGTAGCAGAATTTTTCTTTTGGGGTGTGCTGTTTAAAAGCTAGAGTTGCACAGTTCTTTGAAAGATACATTTTTCTCAACACCTGAAGTGCATTCTGTCATGCTAAGTAAGTACAAAGATGCTTTATTCTAGCAGCTTACTTTCCTTTTTCTAGGGTAGCAAACTCTAAATGTATTTGAACCTGCAGGATGAGCAGCTCACCAGTTGGAGATTTGTTTGTGTACCTCTTTTTTCTTCCCGGTGGGGTAAATGTGTCAAAAATCCAAACATTGACACGTTCAGCTTGGGCAGCTTCAGTGGGAATTCCAGCAATTTGATGCAGTTTCTTTTATCCCAGGAAGGATTACTTTTATGTTCTCTTACATTTATGATGTGTAGTCTTTATGCAGATAAAATCAGGAATTTTTGAGCAGGTTTCTGTATGATTTTTGCCTGTTGTTCAGGTGGTTTGCCACATGCACTGATAGATTTGCTCTGCTCCAGCTCAGATGTGACTTTATAAACACACTTTGTAAAATGCTGAGAGTTTGTGGCCTTCCCCTGCCAGGGAGAAGGATGCTGGATTTATCCATTATTGTTACCAAAAAGAACTTTTCTGGTTTTATCACGTCAATCTCATTACCACAAAGAACTTTTCTGTGCTGCTGAAGTTGTAGAAGAGAAAGTGGCAGCTGCATTTACAGGTCTGATACTAAAGAATCCCCATGTGACAAACCCTTGTGTGATCAGACAAGGCTGCTCAGCTTCCCAGTTAACCTTTGGGCACGCTGAGGCATCGATGAAATCCCAGCTGCTCCAGGAACGCAGCTCATCAAAAACAACACTCCTGCTGTTCCTCATAGGGGCTTTAGGGGCTCTTAAGCATTTCTGGGATCTGAGAGAGTGGAGTCAAGGTGTGACTGAGTGGGGAGTGCAGCTGTGTGAAGGATTTTGTCCGTGTTTCCCTGCCCTGGCCAGGAGCGGAACGTGGAGGCCGTGCGCAGCGCCAAGGACGAGCGCGTGCGCGAGATCCGCAACGCCGTGGAGATGATGATCGCCCGCCTGGACACCCAGCTCAAGAACAAGCTCATCACTCTGATGGGTGGGTGTCAGCCTCTGGCAGGAGGAGGAGGAGTTTAGTAACAATGTGTAAATCCACTGAGAAACTTTGCTTCTCTGAGAGCCTGACTCCTTCCCCACTCTCTGGTGTTGAGCAGATTCACTGCTGGTAGAAGACTTCCACCTGCAGCAAAGCTGTAATTAGTGATGTACTTACTGTGATAAATTCTAAATTAGATGTAACCTGATTATATTTTGTTAAAAAGTCCTGTATAATAACTTGGAAAGCATTCCCATCTAGCTGGAAGTTATTTAGTACATTTCAACTGAAGTGCTTTTACTTCATCCTTTATATTAGTCAAGAAGTGCATCTTTCTAATTTGACAAGTTTGAAAATTACATCTTTGTAACAAATACTCCTTTTAGTTTAATTTTAATATACGAGAAGCTTCTCTGGATGAGAGTCAAACCTGCTTTTCTTTTTGTCCAGAAAAGCACCCCAAAACAACAAATCTGCCATTTCTGGGACACAGAGTGTTTCGTTACTGACTTTGCCTCAAATGAGTTCTTCACTCCAGCTCTAATTAAAAATGTAGACTTGCTTTTCAAATGCTTTCTCAATCAACCTTGGTATATTTAGAAATCCTTTACCTTAGTATGTTCTGGGGCAGCTTCCAAGTGAAAAAAAAAAAAAAAAAAAGAAAGAAAGAAAAGTACACTTTCTGAAAAAACAGCAAGTATGTGTTTTTGGGGCTTTTTAACATATGTTTTTTAACAGGTCAAAAGACATCACTTACTCAAGAAACTGAACTTCTGGAAACCCTGCTTCAAGAAGTAGAACATCAGGTGATTATGAAAAGAGATGCCTCCTCAGCTGGCTTTTCTTATTTTTTTATTTTAAACCTATTGGTTGATGGAGCTTTCTGGAGGACATATTTTCATTGAAGTGGCCTTAGGTTGCACAATTTCTTCTTAAAAACAAGTGTCTTCTAGAAATACTCAAAGGTGTTGTGTTGCTTGAAAAACCAGTACAGGGATTAATGGCAATATCATACCAAACTACCCAGTTCTATATAAATTAGTTCAATCTAAGAGAAATCATAGTGGCTGTTATAACTCTCCTTGTGGAATTCCAAAAAACAAAATAACCAAAACCTCCAAGCTCCATTTTGGCATTGTGTTGTGGATTAACTTTCTGAAGCTGTGACAAACATGCGAATCAGCTGTTTAAAAGCAAAAGTGGATAAAACCTCTGATTTCTCCTGAGCCAAGGATTTTTTTTCCTTCTTCTTTTCCCCACGCAGTTACGGTCCTGCAGCAAGAGTGAGCTGATATCCAAAAGTTCAGAGATCCTGATGATGTTCCAGCAGGTCCATCGGAAGCCCATGGCCTCGTTTGTCACCACTCCTGTCCCCCCAGACTTCACAAGGTGAGTGTTCAGTTTGTTCAGTGTTTAAAAACACATTTAAAGTACCTGAGAGGAGAATTTTCTCTTAACTTACTACTTGTGGTAACCTGTGCTGCAAGTAGGCTTTTCTGTTCCAGCAGGGCTTATTTTGTGTCTGCAGTCCCTGCTGGGGAGGCAGGACAGTAGGTTCTAGCTCACAGTTTTTTTCTCTTTTACACTTAGTTTACTGATTTGTCCTTTTTTTCTCTTTATTATTGGGTCATTCAGTATATAATTGCCAGGCTCTCATGAGATGCCTCTGCAGGTCACCTTAATTCAGAATATACAGCCAAAATCACTTCATAGCACAATTCTTCATCAGGAGAATGCTGCTGGTGCTGGGTTCTGAGGGAGCCTGTGCTGAAAAAATGTCACCAAAAAATGAGAATTCAGAGAAGTCTCAAGAATTCCTCAGCAAAAACTGGTTTGGCTGTGTCTTGGTTTAAATCTGAATGTTCATTTTCCAATAAAAATGGTATTTCCTCCTAAGGAGGCTTATAAAGGGAATTATACTGCAATAACCCAGTGTAGTCCTGGTGAATTTCAGTGTCTCTGGTGACCTAAATAATTCTTCTACAGTTCACAAAAGTTGGGATTTTTAATGTCATGTTATTTAAGTGTAATATATTTATTCTTTTCCCCCACAGTGAATTGGTTCCAGCCTATGACTCAACTACATTTGTCTTGGAAAACTTCAGGTAAGAATGTATCTTAAATTACTGTAAATATTGGGAACATCCTTCTGTTCCTTCTGTACATGAGAAGTGTTATTTAAAACACAGAATAATCTTTACAGAAAACTGAGATCTGGACTAAACTAGAGGAATTGCATTAAAAATCCCTTGTTTACCAGGTGAACAATTATTTTTCATGATAAAGACAGTTGTCTGTGCAGCTCCAGGTTCCATGAGGGGTTTGGTTTGTCCCAGTACCAAATATTTTCCCTCCTGTCTCATCAGCACCTTGCGGCAGCGAGCGGATCCTGTGTACAGCCCTCCCCTGCAGGTGTCAGGACTGTGCTGGAGATTAAAGGTTTACCCGGTGAGTTCTGTCTTCAGCTGGAGTTGTTATCCCATCCCAATTCATTCCCAGCCTTTCCAGTAAGGAATCATCAGTGTGTCTCATGCTGTGTATGAAAAGCTATAGGAAAAGAACATTCTAAGAGGTGATCACCAACCTTTGGAGAATTCCCCCTCTGCCTCCAGATCTCCAGTGAGAACATGCTCAGTATAGTTTGGTTAATTTAGAAGTAATTAAAGATGGGTCACACTAATATGGCAGAGGATCTTTAACAGATCTTTTAATGTTTCAGTGATTTTTGCAGATGTTCCTTACAGAACTGAGATATAGAGTAATTTACTCTGTGTTTGAGTAACACTTATTGGGGAAGGTGGGGGGAGGACCTGGCATTCATTGTTGACTCTGCATCCAGCTCTCAAACTGGACATTAAAATGTGTATTTTGCTAAGTCCCTTCAGTGGGCTGAACATTCCAGTTTCTGAAGCCTTGTCCACGTTGGAATGTTCATCCCCAAGGTGGGATCTTTCCACATTCCCTGCTCTGGTCAGTGCTGCTCCTGCAGCTCTGTGGAGAAGGAGGAGCTTGGTGGTGGAGCACCAGCTCTGTCTTAGTGGTTTTTGTGGCACCCTTAGAGAATTGAGTCCCTAAGTTAAGCCCATGGATGCCCAGAGATGTATTATTGCAGTGCAGAGATGGAACTGTGTGGAAGTTTCCAGAGTATTGTAAACTCAGTATTAACACCCTGAGCTGTGCTGTCAGAAGGCACTAAAATTTATTTTTTCAATGGTAAGTTGAAATGTTTCTTCAAGCTGGAGGATTCAAGTTGAGCCATTCTTCATCTTTGATTCAGGTGAGTGTGATGGAGGTTTTGCTGTACTTTTTCTTGACTTCTGGTGACTCTAATATTGTTTCTCAGTTAACTGCCCTAACTTTTCATGTTGCATGGGATTTTTTTTTTCTGAACAAATTGCTCTTTTCTCAAAAATTAAGTAGCTTTGAAATGTGACTGTATGTAAAATATTTCAGAACTAATGTTTAACCTGAAATAATGTTTTTTTCCTGATACAGTGTCTGTCAATTCAGACTTCCACTTAATCAAATACCTAAAGTGTTAATAGAGTAATTAAAGTTTTGTCTTGAGATTTATGTCTAAGATACCAATACTACACTGTGTATGTGCTTCTTGTTGATTCATATTACAATAGGAGGTCACTGAAGACTAAAAATCACAACTATAACATCCAAAGTAGATTCTTGCTGCAAATCCAGTGTTGATTGAAGCTGTTTTCTAAACTTTTCTAAGTCTTCTGTATCAAATGGTTTTGGTTTTTAAAATTTTCTGTTTTTTCCTTTCTATTTTTAATCAATTTCTCAATTTTATTTCAAGGATGGAAATGGAGTGGTTCGTGGCTATTACCTATCAGTGTTCCTGGAGCTGTCTGCTGGATTGCCAGAGACATCCAAGTAAGCAGAGCTGCAGCAAGAACAGATGTTGGGGTTCTTCTATCAGAGAATGCAAAGCCCTGTGAAAAAGAGCAGTGAGACTTCTGTTGTCTGTTGAGCTTTGAATCAGGCACAGAGATAATATTTTCAAGTCGTTACTTAGTGGCTTCCTTGAGATAAAAAAGAAGCTGGCAAAACAACTGATAAGAGGATCTGTGTGGTAGTTGAGCCCTGGAGTTCACTCTACTCCCTATTGCTGCTCTCTTTTCTTTTTCACTGTTTATTTAAGTGTTCAGTAAATTTTTAAGCCTGACTCAGGCGTTCAGCTGAGCAGGGAAGTGCAGCTGTTAAACCTGGCCCTCTCGGCAATTCTGACATCTTTTGCTCCAAATCCCTGTGACTTTCCCCTGGGCAGGTATGAATACCGTGTAGAAATGGTTCACCAGTCCACCAATGATCCCACCAAAAACATCATCCGGGAGTTTGCCTCTGATTTTGAAGTTGGGGAATGTTGGGGCTACAACCGATTCTTCCGCCTGGACCTGCTGGCCAACGAGGGCTACCTGAACCGACAGAACGACACCGTGATCCTCAGGTGAGGCTTCCTGCTCTCCTTCCCAAGGGTCATCACAATCCACTGCTGAAATAGGCAGTCATTAACCACCTGGATTTAAAATATTGGTGAGGTGTTCTGTTCTAAATGGATTTCACTCTCAGCGGCTTTAAAGAAGGAAATGTGCTAAAGGGAGTTGTGGAATATTTGAAGTGTATATTTCTTGGAGGAGTAGCTGTTCCTGGCATTAATATGGGTTAGAGACCTGTAGCTACTAGAATTAAAGGAAAAAGGTGCTTTTTACCCCTCTTCAGAAACTGTTGCAGTGAGTGTTGGAGAATTTTGGGAACAAAGGAAGTCTGTGAGTCTCTCCTACAGAACTCTCTGTGGCCAGTCAGGGTATTCAGGACACTGAGTCCGCAAGGACCAGTTGTCTGTTAAGTTTATTTCACCACTGGACTTCAGGTTTTAAGGTTTTTCTGCAGGGCTTTTTGGATGGAGGGAGGGACATGTAGAAACAAACCCCAAACCAAACAAACTCCCTCAAAAAGCCCCTTTTCAAACGTTGCTTTGAAGGTTCCAAGTGCGCTCACCAACCTTCTTCCAGAAGTGCCGGGATCAGCACTGGTACATTGCTCAGCTGGAAGCAGCTCAGACAAGTTATATCCAGCAAATAAATAACCTAAAAGAAGTAAGTGGGATGTTTGTGAATGTAAAATCACCTGTTAAGAGTGTATCTGCAAATCAGCAAAGGTGCTTGATTTGATACTGTTGCTCCATTGTTGTTTTCTCTGTTATTTTTGTGATTTTTTTAGAGGCTGGCGATTGAGCTGTCCCGGACTCAGAAATCCCGAGGGGTTTCCCCTCCAGACACTCACCTGAGTCCTCAGAATGATGAGGGCTCAGAGACAAGAGCAAAGAAACCTGGACAAAGCATTGAAGCCCTGCTTGAGAATTTCACTGCTCCAGGATTAGCACGGGAGAACAAGGAAGAGGAGGAAGAGAAGACTCAGCAGGAAGACTTTAATGTAGGAATTCTCTGCTTATGTGTAGCTTTCTGTGATAAGGCAGCAGTAGAAACAGGGGAACTTGTGAATTGTAAATGAGGTTTGTTATCCTTGCTATGGAAATAGGAAATGACACACTTGGGAGCTGTGAGTGAGAGGCAACTCCAGAGAGATATTCCAGAACAGAACTAAAAGATCTCACCACAAAAAAACTTCCAAGTTGCAGCTGAAAAATCTGACTTGTGTTTGTTCCCAGCCTTTAATGTGCTTTGAGAGCCCCCTCACTGCTGTGTGATGGTGACACTGGGGACACAGTGTGTCTCTTCACAGCATTTGGGAATGCATCAAGGTGCTACTGAAGGTTTCTATATTAAAAAAAATATATCCTGTTTTTCCTGCAGCATGAGCTCTCAGATGGTGACCTGGATATAGATCTTGCTGGAGAAGATGAGGTGAACCACCTTGATGGCAGCAGCTCCTCAGCAAGTTCAACAGCAACCAGTAACACTGAAGAAAATGACATTGATGAAGAAACGATGTAAGTAACTTTAAATGCTTTTCAGATCATCCTGTACCTTGTACCCAGGGTAACCATCCTAATTCCAGTGGAAACTGAGTAATTTGCTGGTGTGTGTGGGATTCCAGTGTGATTTGAGAGGTGGTTCCTATACTGGGAACAGCATGAACTCACAGAGTTAGTGCTAAACATTGAATTTTTGGTCAGCTAATTAGTGTCTTTCTGATCTCTTTATTTACGGTAGTGCTGCATTCTGTCTTTGACAAGTGATAATCTGTGAAGGTTCTTTCCCAAAACACTATTAAGGAATCTGTCTCAGCTCTCAGTAACAGAACAGAGGTCTGGTATTGGGAAGTGTTTAGTAGTAGGAGAGTGGTGATGAGGACAGGTACTTAAATTAGAGAATTCAAGACTCAGCAGAGCTGATGTCAAATCCTGGAATCTTAATTAAAATGTGAGAATGTGCTGCAGCACTTACAGATATAGGAGTTTGCAGGATCAGATTTTGCAGTCTAGGTACATATGGCACTTTTGGCCTCTTGGTTAATGAGTCAGTCATTTAATTACTACACTTCATTTGTTCAGTTTGGGTAGCTTGGAATGCAGGAGATACAGTTTACAGCACTTCATGTTGTTTTTTGAGGTTTGTGCCATAACATTTAACAAGAGCTGAGGAAAACTAACAGTTGTGTTCTCCTTTTCCCACCCTGATCATCCCTGAAGGTCTGGAGAGAATGATGTGGAATACAGCAGTACTATGGAGCTGGAAGATGGAGATCTCATGGAGGATGCAGCAGCTGCTGCTACTCCTGGAGCATCAGGTATGAAAAATGACTCCAGAATTCCCATAAAAGCAAAACACTGCTGGATTCCTTCCCCTGCTCCTCTTGGAAGCAATGCCAAGCTGTGTGTTCTGCAGGCAGTTCTATTTTGGGAACTGCTGCATCATGTGGTTTGTACTGATTATTGCAGTGTAGCAGAAACACTTCATTGGTTCAATAAAACAAAAAAAAAATGGGGGGAATCATCTGAATGTGCTGGTTTAAAAATGATGTCAAAGTTGGGAGGGTGGCTTTGTTCCTCTGAAATTCGTTGTGTTCTGATCGATAGGAGACTGACAAGGAATTTTTACTGATGTCAATGTGACCTCTGAGTGGGTAACACATTCAGTTGAGGCTTAGTGCACTGCAAAACCCAAAGAATGTGGAGGGAATGGAGCAAAGAATCCTCACGAGTCAAGCAGAAATACATTTTAAATGCAACACACAAAGGTGTTCTGGGATTTTTTGCAACCTGGAGAAGATCACAGCTCAAATTAGCCACAAGATTCTGAAAGAAATGTATATCCATATGGAATATAGAGATATGTTATGGAATCTAAGTATATTTATTTAGGACAAAGATACCAGAAGCGGTATTTGTGCTGCTGTACAAGTCTGTTGGTGCTTGAAAGACAGAATTCCCCGTTTCAAAGTTCTGGAGTTCAGGGAGGGGCATGTTTGTCTCCTTACTCCTTTAGAGTAACTCTAATCTTTGTACTAAATTTTTAGCAAATCTGTTTAATTAAGAGATTTTTATAAAAGGCATGAAGTGAAGCACTTCCCCCTTTCCAATTGTTTTTCTTACTCTTTAATTGGAAGCACATCCGATTGCTTTCAGCATCCAGAAATCCATGAAATACTGATGTCTCCTTAAGTTTCATGGGATGCTTTCATTCCTAATCTACCTGTATAACTCTTTTCTGTTTTTCCCAGGGAACAATCCATCCCTGTGTCCCACAGATCCCACCTTTGTTCTTTCCTGCTCAGGTACCAGCCACAGCTACAGCAGTGCCAGTGCGAGACCCTCCCGGCGGGGAGCCAGCGCCCTGGGCTCCACAGCCAGCAGCAGTTTGCTGGATATAGATCCCATCATTTTAATCCACTTGTTGGACCTCAAAGACAGAAATGGCATGGAAAACCTCTGGGGCCTTCAGCCACGTCCTCCTGCCTCTCTTCTGCAGAACAGAGGTAACAACACCACGTGTCTGATGGTTTGATTCCAGCCTGGAAGTGCAGTGGGGTGAATGAAAAGCCCCTTTTCTGGAAGGGGTTGGCACTGGAAGCCAACACAAAACACAAATCTGTGTTGAGGCAGCAGCTCCACCTCTCCCTGCACACAGCTGGAGTGGCTGGGAGTACTTGGAGCATGGTGCAAACCAACAAAATAATCTTGGAATTTAGAGGCCATTAGAACTACAAAAAAGTGAGTGGTTGTAAGGGCTGGAAAAGGAAAAAAAAAAGGATCAAAATGTCAGAAGCCAAAAATAGTGATGGTATTTAAATAATTGAAGGATATTTGTGGTTCAGTTGGGACCCTTGACCTGAAAATACCAATTAACTCCATGTGCAGCAGCAGCAGAGCTGGCACCCCTGGCTCTTCCTGGAGGTTGTTTGTTCCTCTGGTAGTGAGGAATTAAATGTATTATTGAGGTTTGATTGAGTTTTGTCCTGAGTGACACTTATTTGAGCTGCTGGCCCACAACCATTTGGTGACTTTCTAGAACAGAAGAGAAATAAATGTCCCTTTGCTACAAGTGATGCTTGGGTTTGGTGCCACAATGCCATTGGTGGCACTGAATTTAAAAGCTGGCTCAAACTCTTTGTTCCTTTGTCATTAGCTTTTAAAATGTAGTTACATAAGCAGCCATGAATTTTCAGTGAATGTAATCCATATTTCCAAAAATGGAAGTCACTTCCAGAAATACAAAAACAGGGGAGCAGCACATGAACAGAGAGTCCCAGTTCTGCTTTGCTTTTGGAAAAAGCCCTGGACAAAAGGAGCTCAGGAGAGGGCACTGCACTTTGTGCTGTGCCACTCCAGCAGGGTGAAGCTGTCCTGTTGTGTGGGTTGTGGGAATCTTTAGCTACTGAGCACACAGCCAAAATCACCTGGTTTTTGGAGCTTCCCTTGGGGTTTGACTGTTCCCAGAGCTTATTGAAGTTGGTCAGTAAAGGCAAAGCTGCTGTTCCATTTGGAGTTTACCAGACCTCACCTCCTGAGGTGAAGGTTTCTAAGAGCCACTTGACTTTCCAGTTTGGAACAGCTGAATCTGCAGAGAAACACAGAATTTATAACACTTCAGATAGATCCAGGTTGATCTAATTCCACCTGAGCAACACAGAGGCTTGTTCAGATATTGGCTGTTCCACCTGATCTGCTGTGAGGTACTGAAGGGAATTCCTTCCCTAGTTGCAGATTCCTTTGAGTTCTCTGTGTTATGAGATGTTGGTGGTCTGAGAATCTTCTACACACAGTCAGCAAGTTTCATGAAAACACAATTTACATGAACTGGCAGGGTGGTAGCTCAGGTGTCACCAGAATTCCTGCAGCAGTACTGGAGCCTGGCTTCTCCCAGTGAGCAGGACTGGGGAGCTTCCATGACAGGCAACAGACCCTGCTGTCCCAGCAGCTGTGCAGTGCCTGCAGCCTCAGTGTGGTGCTGTGCCAGGACAGAGTGTCCCCCTCACTGTTACAGCAGCACAGAGATCCATGTTTATTTGAGAATGGTTTTGCTCACCTGCTGTGCTCTCTGCCTTTTCCTTTGGCAAAGCCTCATCCTATTCCCTGAAGGATCGGGAGCAGCGCAGGCACCAGGCCATGTGGAGGGTGCCCCCTGACCTGAAGATGCTGAAAAGACTCAAAACCCAGATGGCAGAAGTTCGGAGCAAAATGTCTGATGTGAAGAACCAGCTGTCTGAAGTGAGGAGCAGCAATGCTGCCTCAGGAGAGGGACAGCCCAGCTTCTTCTCCATCGAGCAGGGGGCCCTGGCTGCCTGTGGCACTGACAGCTGCAGCAAACTGCAGGAAATAGGGATGGAACTGCTGACCAAGTCTTCAGTCACCAGTTGTTACATCAGGAATTGTAAGTGCATGGAGAAGGGGGGATTTGATCACCCTTACAGGTGGTTCATGTCCCCAGGCAGTTCCTCACACTCGGGTTCATCTGGAAGGTCAGAAATGTAAACCTGCCCTGCCCTTGGGTTGCTGAAACTGATTTCAGTCCTTCCCTTTCAAACACCAAACTTCACCCCACAGGCAGTGCCAAGCCTGATGCAGTGACCATGTTCTGAGGCTTAACCCAGTACCAGACTGGTCTGAGCTGGTCATTCCCTGTCAAATGCTCTGCATCAGGCCCAGCTGGGAACTTGAGGCCGTTGCTGGGAATAAATTAAAACAGTCCAGACTTGCTGTAATCTAAAATACAAGTAAGCCAGGATTTGGATTTGTCTATCCTTTAAACTCTCATGCTGGCTGAAGGGAGGTGGGTGAAGCTTTCTGAAGGATGTTTCAGTGTAAGGAAGAGAACATTGCTTGTGCAGCCCAGGCCTGACAGGAAGGTGTGGAAGGATTTTATGCAGGACTGGAAGTTAATGAACAATGAGAACAATGTGGAGCTTCACTTACAACAAGCATAAGGCCAGGCAGGGTACAGCAGTGCTTGGACTGAACATTTGTCACATTTTTACATTTTCTTTGCAGCTGCCAGTAAGAAAAGTACCTCAGCCAAGCCCCTGCGCTCGGGAGCTGCCGGGAGCCTGTCCCTGAGGAGAGCCATGGACACTGGGGACAGGAACCTGCACCTGAAGGGGGACAGCCACCCTGCTGAGGGTACCTGGGCCACTCTCACCTGTGTGGGATGGGATTGGCATCTCTTGTACTAAAGCTTCTCAATGAGTCTTTTATTTGGCAACTGGAGTTTCCCTTAAACTTGCCTGGATCCCTTCTCCCACCCAGTGTTACCATAGCTTTGACAGCTGAGCTGGGAGGCAGCACCTCACATTCACTGACCAGAACATAAATATATGTGTTATGTGCTGGTCTCTCAGCAAATACCCCAGGGGTGAACTTGACAGTGAAAATCCAGGATTAAACAGCACTGAGCCAGGTTTAAATTGTGATTTGGCTTAGAGGGAACTCAAGGAAACTCCAGTAACAGTTTTATGGTGGTGCTGCCCCTGAGCTGCACAATGCCCTTCCTTTGGTGCAAGTACAAGGAAACCCCTGACACAGGAATTGGTAATTTGCCCCTCTCAAGCACCCAGGGGAGGAGGGGAGGATCCCATGGGTCACATTTGTGCTCTCTCTGCCCAGGAGGCCTGGGGAGCTCCAAGCTGAGTGCTCGGCCCCACGCTCGGGCCCTGGCCGGCCCCGGGGCTGCTGAGGCACTGCCAAAGCAGGAGGAGAGACCCCCTGAGGGCTCAGATTCTGAGGTGGGAGCTTCTGGCTTGAATGGCTTGGCTGCTGTAGAGAAGAACAGAAAAGTTGGTGCTCTGGGGTAAGGGTTTCTTCATTTTTCCTCTTATCTCCTCCCCCACCTTCCCTTGATCTACAAAACACCCCACAATCTCCTAAAACCAGGTGCTTGTAGCATGGAAGAGAAATTACTTTGAAGTTTACTTGGTTGCTGCTGTTCCCTCTGGACAGCAATTTTTGGGTTTATAACTAGGTTACAAGTTGTCTTTTTCTTTTCTTTTTTTAATTTTTCCATTTTTCTCTTATTTTGATCAGCTCTGGCTGGAGTCTGACACTTGGAATTGAAAGGCAGTCCAGGTTCTGCTTTGCCACCGTTCCATGCAAAATACCCTCTAATTGAAATTTAATCACTTTTGATTTCCTCATTTAAGATATTTTTCACTGTAACTCGACTTTTCAGCTGTTTCATGATAATTCTCTGTTGGCCACCTAAGCAAAGAGCAATGGAGTTTTCAAGTTATTTTTTCTAAATAAGTAGAGTCACCTATTTTGGAAAATACTCAAACTTTTCAAGGCTTTTTGATTGATTTAGAAATATTACAAAACTTAACGCTGGAAGTTTAAGTGGGTGTGCAGGAGACCTAAACAAGAAGTAAAACTCAGCGTGGCACTAAAAGACACAACTGAGTTAAGGCTGAATTTCTAACGTGGGGTTTTGTATTTCTCCTGAATTCCTTCCCAAGCTCCAACTCCAAGGGCTGTCGGACAGAAGGAGCCCAGGCTGGTGTCCTGGAGGGCAGCTGTGAGCCCGGGGAGCTGCAGGGGCTGAGCTCTGAAGGTGCCTCTGCAGGGCCCGAGGAAGGTAAATGGGCTCTGCTGGGGGTGGGCACGCCCCGGGCGCTGCTGCTCCGCCTCTGGAGCGGGAGAGAACGAGAGAAAAGCACCCCCAAGAGCTGCTTCCCTGGCTCTCGAGCTTTGCTGTGAGGTGGCAGCTGCAGAGTAAATCTGAGTGAGGACAGAGATCTCTCTCTGTGTGGCTGCTGAAGGGGCAGGATCGGGGCCCTTGCTCTCAGGACAAGCAGCTGCTTCTTGTACCTTGAGACATCTCCAGGTACTGAACTGTGCTGTTCAGTGGAGTGGCCTTGAGGAGGGTTTAATATCAAATTAAAATAGCCAGTGACCTTGGCTTGTAATTCTGCTGCCTTCAGGGACAGCCCCCCCATGGTAACTTTTTCCACAGCCACACGAGAGCCTCTCCAGCTCTTCATTCCTGCTGAGTGTTGTGGTGCATAATCCAGTTTCCTTAGAGACTTGAAGGAAAGTTTTCCCCCTCCCTTTCTGCATCCTTTCCATGCTGGAAAAAAATAACACTGCTTTTTTATTTTTTTTTCCTTCTGAAAGTCCACATAGAGTTTTTCTTATCTTGCTAAAACTCTCCTGCCTTCCACCCCTGCACTAATTTGAATTTCAATGACTGGATTGTAGCTCAAAGCCTATATTAAGGTGCCAGCATCCATCTCGAGCTGCAGTGTGCAATATTGTGTGGGAGTTGGCATTTACAGAAGGTCTCTCAGTGACAAAACTGAATTTCTGCTCTTAGTCACTGCAGCGTGATCGTGATGTGCTCCTGCAGCTCTGCTCTCAGAGCAGGGGGCCAATAGGAAAATGCTTTAGAAACTGAAATACTTCATTGTTAAAAACCCCAGGAAGCAAATATTACCACTCTTTCTCCCTTCGGAGGAAAAACTGCAGTAGAGTTGGCCCCTCACTTTGCTTTTGCTTGGCAATGAGTATCAGCTTTGAGGAGGCAGAGCCAAAGCAGACCCTGTGCTGTCCACAGAGAGTTCTGGGTGCCCAGTGCACACCCAAGGTCCCCACCTGGAGTCACCAACAGCTCTGGTTCTGCTTTGCAGGGGAGGTTTCTTGGGTGAGACTCCAATATGCTGTTGCTGCTTGAAGGCTCTGGTAGGTCCATCTGGCCCATGGGTTGTGCTGCCTTTTGGCTCCTAGAAAAGCAGCTTTTATTTTCTGTCCCAGCTGCAGAGTAGACTGAGCAGCTCAGCTGGTGACACGAGGGACAAATCCAGCTGTGTTCAGGGCTGGTACCCAGCGCTCTGCCAGACCCCTGAGTGCTGGGGAAGTGCTCCTTCCCTCTGTTCTCCTGATAGCAAATCCCAGGAGCTGGCAGGAACTCTTCCATGGGACAAAGTCAGAGGTTTCAGCTGTGCAGATCTGACTGCCATCGTTTTTACCCGGGGTATCTCTGGTTTCTCTTGCAGCTGGGGTGTGTCAGAAGCACGTCCTTCACCTCCTGCCAGGCATGAGCAGTGACAGTGACATCGAATGTGACACGGAGAACGAGGAGCAGGAAGATGCCACCTCTCCCTCAGAGGTGTTCAACCAGGCCTTCTCTGTGCAGCCCTCCAGTGAAGGTAGAGCTCATAGAGCCCCTCTTCCCAAACATTCCCAGTCTTCCCAGAGCTCCTCAGATACAGATCCCCAGGGTGGGGCTGTGGAGGTGTTAAAGCTCAAAGTGCCAGTAAGATTTTGAAACTCTTCTCTTGGGATCCCAATTAAAACAGCTCAGAACAGGAGAGGGAAACTCGTGCTAGCCTTGAGAAGTCAGTTTAGGTGAGTCTCCTGGGAAGGGCTGGAAAACCCATAGCTCCAGTTCCCAATTGGAGCTCCCTGTGTGCCAGGATTGGCACTCTAAGTAGGTTAATTCCAGGGAGGTAACCACTGTCTTAGACATGGATTTGCATCTTAATTGGCAGGAATGTGCTTCCAGCAGTTCAGTGGAACTTCAGAAAGTCCTCTGGTTAAGCTTTCACTTCCAATCCAATGGATCAAAGCTGTGAGGCCACGGGGGTGAAGTTTTGCCCTGAGTGAGGGGAGGGAGCAGTCCCTGGCTGCTCCAGTGCTCCCTGGTGAGGGTGACTGGGTTTTGCTGGTGTTGTTTCCACCCTCAGAGCACTCCTCAGTGTTACCAGACGGGGATCAGGCCGGTTCTGATGATCTCAGCTTTGTCCCTGGAGATGACAGCACCAGGTAACTGGGAAGGTTCTCCTTGGCCAACCCTGGGGCTGCACCTTCCCTGTGCTGCTCCAGGAGCTGCAGCCACAGAGCCACTGCTCATCCTGTGCCAGGATCCTGAGCTCCCTCTGCCTCTGAGGCAGGCTGGGAAGCAGGGGAGGGAGGGAGGGAGGGCTGAGCTCTAAATGCTTCCAAAACTGACTGGGTTGAAGTAGCTGGCATAAAATTTTGACTTGTAAGATTGTGTTTGTTTGAAGCCTTAAACTTAAAACTGCTCCAGCAGGAGATTTTTCAGTGCAGAAAACTCTGACTTTGTTTGGAGCAGGTAGAGCGTGGGCTTGAGGCCTGAAGAGCCACGGCTGCATCCCTGGGAGAGGTGTGTGCATTCCCTGGAGCTGAGCCCGAGGCTGCTGCCCATGGCTCTGTGCCCTCTCCACTCTCTGCCATTGTCTTAGCCCTGCCCCGGGCCACAGCGACCTTTGCAGGCACTGAGGGGTGGCACTGCTGCTGCACCGGCCCCAGCTGCCCTGAGGAGCTGTGGGGAAGGTGCTGAGCCCTGTCCCAGGGGATGAGTGTCCTGCTGTGCCACTGGAACGACCACGAGTGTGTGACTGTCCTTTGGGATGCTGGGGGGAAACAGCCACCACTCCGATTGTTTTCCCCAGTTTGGTGACGTGGACCAACCACACCCATTGCCAAACTCTTTGTTCGTTGCATTTTTGAGCTGCTGAAGTCCTTGTGAGGCTCCTCGGGGAGCTGATGCCTGGTTAGTGACAAAGCATGAGCCCTGTCAGTTCCTGCCTGGCGTTGTCCTCATGTGGCTGCCTGTGCCCTGTCTCCCTGTGAATGTGCTCTACAACTCCTAGTTTGAAACTGTTTGCACTTTGTTAATAAAATGAATGTTGAAATCTCGAGTTTTAGGTGTTTGTGTGTGTGGATAAGTAAAAAGGTGGAGGCTTTCAGGGCTTTTCAGCTCCACTTGCTGCAACACCTGGCTGCTCATGGAGGGACTTTTTCCTGCCATCCACCTGTCACCTTTTTCCTTAATTATTCAGTGAAAAGCACTTAAACCCCTCTGGGATTTTGTTTGTAGAAGCCAGACCAAACGCTTCAATCTCCTTGATTCAAACAGGAATGGAGAAGGATGCAGAGGTTTTCTCCAAACCTGGGTTGTGTCTCAGTGCAGAGGGAGCAGAGCCCGTTCCAGTGCTGAGCCCGGAGGGGCCGGGGGTGCCTTGTGAGGGTTTGGGGCTGTGGCGATCACTGCACACAGCTCAGTCACTGTGATCACGGAGCTCTGCCTCCCCAGCACTCGCAGCTGCTTCACTCTCAACGAGGCCCAAGCAGAAGGAAACGACTGGGGAGGCTCAGGGGCTGCTCTGGAGCTTGTGAGCAGCTGTTGCAGGGGCAAGAGAGGAGCTGTTGATTTGCTCACCTTAAGGACAACTTATCCAGAGCTGGTTTGGAAAGAACAGGGAGGGAAAGAGGCTTGGAAAGGCATTGATCTCCTTGGGCTGTGCCATAACAGCCCCATCCCTTTCGGCCACAATGGGCCCCGGGCAACCACGTGGAAGCCAGAGCTCAACAGAGTAATTCCAGTTCCACATCCCACAAAGGAAACCCCCTTTCACCACAGTAAAGGCACAGCTGGTCACTGCCTTTGTTAGCTCTTAAATAACCAGACTATCTGGAGTGTGGTTTAAATTACTGTTTTATTAAGATATTGGTAAAACTTCACCAGTTTTTCCTGTATAAACAGCTTTCATAAATAAAATATGGATGACTAATACATGGTTAGAACTAAACTCGCGGGTGAACTGTAGAACAAGATTGCAAATGGAAAAGTCCCAACACTGGTACATGATTCAGCTTGAGTTTATTCACTTGATAAAGAACGTGTTTGATGAACAAGGTACTACAGCAAGGTCAGCAGGAGCACCCAGGAGCTGAGACTGCACCTTGCTGGCCACGAGCAGCAGCACTGGGGGTGAGCTCAGCCACCTCCCCTGTTCTCATCCCGAGGGGTCTTCAGAGGGAAGGAGAGGAAAAACCGGACACGACAGGGGTTGTACGAGACCCTGACAGGTGGGGGTTGTTTGTCTTTAGTTTTAATGCTGGCAAGGGCAGTGCCATGGCCGGGGTGCCAGGGCTGGAGAGGGGCACGGGCATTGTGTTAATGCTTCTTTATTATTGCACATGATACGAGGGTAGAAAGTTTTGTTCCTGTCACAAAGAGGATGTGAATTAAAGAAAGATTGCCCTAAATTACAGACATGAACAAAGCTGCAGTATCCCCTTGGATGGCTTTGTTTATGTGACTAAGTGCTGAGTGAAGAAATTGTGCTAAAACAGCCCCTAATTTAGACCAATCTTTCTCATTTTGCTTTATTCCTGCAGAATCTTGGGGTCGGGAAGTTTTGGTGAGGAGAGAGTGAACCTGAACTACAGCAGCCATGTCTATGCACACAACTCGTTGTGCCTCATCTGCCCATGGGACAACTGACACACAGTGCTCCAAAACCAGGCGGAGTTTCTGGGATGCTGCACCACCAGAAACGTGGTGTGAGTTAAAGTCTGCTTGGCCATTGTCCTTCGGCGCCGCCGCACTCAACAACTCGCCTACGGAACGGTTTTCACCCACAAGGACAATGGATGGCACTTCTAGGCAAAGAAAAGTTCCACACGTGCGTTTCCACCCACCTCTAGTGCAAATGGAATGGGTGAAGAGCTCCCTGCTCTGGTGCTGTTCTGCTCTCTGCACCGCACACGTTCCCCGGGGTTGGAAAAGCCCCGCGGCGCTCACAGTGAAGAGCTGACGAGCGAGGTTTGAGCAGCTCCAGGCACAGCAGCCCCGAGCCCCCTCCTCAAAACCACCACAACTGAAACAGAACTAAACTAAAGCCGTGTTGTCACTGCTGCCTCCTGGTTCTGCAACCACGGTCACCACATCGACCGAGAGGGATGCGGGGTTGTGTGAACGCGGAACAGGGATACTTCAGCTCTTTATTGGAAAGATTCGTTGTACAAATTTTCACCACCACTAAGATACACGATAAAAATACAAAACACAGGTCACAGACTGAATCTCAGTATCAACAGTTAATAAATACAATGAGATACTTCTCTATTAGCCTAATATTTTACACTGTCACCAGATAGACGATCAAGGTACGAGATACAGAACACTTAGATACCGTTAGAGAGGGATTATTGCTTACGTCAGCAAGCAGCAGATAAGGGCACAGGAGTTTGAACTGAAGGAACTACTTCCTATCACCAGTGGCATTAAGAGAAAACACTGCATTTCACAAGCACTGCTTTTTGTCTAGTGTGTAGAATCAAGAGCAGCATAATCAGACCAATAACCACTACTTTTAATATTATAGAACTTTAAAGGACTTACCTTACAAATGGTTCCTATCTACTCTATAAATATGCAGTTAGTGAAGAAATGAACACTTGCTCTATCTATACAATGGTTTTACCTGACCACACTGCAACTACGATGGTGGATTTTTTTTTTTTTTCTCCTAGCAAGATAAATGGGATGAGTCGCAGAATTACCATTTATTAATCCACACCTAAAAAGCTAGATCCTTCCCAAAACAGCACACGTGCAGTCCAGTGCTCTTCAACTGCTCCTGCAGACTGGGAAGAAGTTCTATCATCCGTGACGAGTTTGTGTTCTAATTTACTCACATCAAGAATTGCACTTACACCACCTTTCTCTCCAGAACACGACAGTCAGCCAAAGATGGACTTTCAGTGAGTCATTATTACTTGAATAATTTAAAACAAAGGCACCACAGAGATGCCCCAGAGTTGCATATTTTACCATTTCATGGTTTCTCAAATTTCCTCGGTAAATCTGACTTGGAACAGAAGCTGCAGCTAAAGAGAACGTTGACAACAGCTAAGGCAGAATAAGATGGCAGATAAGAGCCAATGATCCCGTAAGATTAAAACAAAGTCTGAAAAAGATCAAAGGAATCTAAAGCCACACTCCAACTCCTGGTTGCTCACAAAGCCTTTTGCTGTTCATCAGATTGCTTTTAAAATAGTGCATCAAAGAGAGAAGCAGCGGAAATTGGCAAAATTCAAGCCTCGCCATCTCGTCCTGTTGAATAATTTTCTTGACTACTTAATATTAAAATACTTTGCAAATTCTAGCTAAACACTAATACTGCTATTGTTACTGCTAAAATGATATGAATTGTTCACTAAGTGCCTATGAAGACTTACTTTATTCATACTCCTCCCAATGCATCGCTGTAACAAAGGGTAGTAAAGGGATCTGGACTAAGTGGAGCTGATGGGAATCGGCCGCTTATTTACGTCCCAATTAGCGGCTCCCCTAAGGGTGTGACCTCACCTCGGGAGCGGGGAGGGGCTGGTGGCCGCTGCTTACGCAAAGAAGGGCAGCTGAGTTCCTCCCTGGCCCTCCTGGAGCCCTGCCCGGGCACTGAATTCCACCCTCTCCGCTGAAGCCCCAGCGCAGCCCCTGCTCTGCTGCACCCTCGGCATTTCCATCCCCTTTGGATTGCTCCGGCATCCATCCCTCCGCACCCTGAACACACCACAGGGTGTGTGCACAGCACACCGCGGTGCTGCATCCTTCCTGCTGCCACTGGATGGGAAATGCTGCCTTTGCCACCTGGGAATCCTCACCAGAACCACACAGCTCATCCAACAGCTCCTGATCTCCGCTGGGACTGGGCAAGGACAGAGGGTGGGACTGGGCACTCCAGGGGTTGGGTTCTTTTAAGACCTGAGATGAAGTTAAGGTGGGAAGAGGTTGGCTCAAAGCATTAAGCACAATCATGTTCAACTCATTGAGAACAATTTCCTAAACTGAGAAACGAGAAAAATGCCACTAAAAGCACCAGAAAGATACGAAATTCCCTACACTGCACCACCAGCCATAGGAAATAATGGTTTTTTAAAACTGCAAGAAAAGTTTTCTTCATACTCCGCATTTTATAGTGCATGGAAAAAAAAAAAAAGTAAATTATGAGTCTGTACCTCGATGGGAGTCTGAGACCAGAGCAGCAGGAGCTTAGTGTGTCCATTCCTAAGGTACCTGGTAAACCCTGTATGGCTTTTAGTCTTCTACCTGCAAAAGTGGATGTAATTTTCTAATTCATCTTAACGCTCACCTGGAATAAACAGAAAGCAGAACACGAAAAAGAAAAACAAAAACCCAAAAAAACCCCACACCTCGGCTCTATGGCAACTTCCCCCCGCTCTAAAAAAAAAAAAAAATTTGGCAGTTCTAACCCAGATCGTTCTTAGAGTATTGCTCCACAGACATTTCTCAGGCAGGTGCAACCTTCTGCGTGTGTAAGGACCGTGCCCTGGCGCTGTCTGTGCTGTGCAGCGGCTGCCGGGCTCTCCCTGCTGGATGTGGCTGGACACTCGTGTGTGCGGGTGGTCGGGCGGCTGCGGCATTGCTGGGGGTGGCACCACCACCAAACTTTATTAGAGATCCAAACAACTACATTGGTTGATTCCTAGATCTATTTACACAGGGGTTGAGCTTGGCAGGGGACTGCAGTACAGTTCGGAAATGCCCACCTCTTTTTTTTTTTTTTTTTTTTCTCCTTTTTTTTTTTTTTCTTTCTTTTTTTTTTTTTGGGTGTGTTTTTTTTTTTTTTTTTTTTTCGCTTTCTGAAGATGCCAGTTTTATTTTGGGAATGTCTACTTTGGGAGTCTGACAGGGGAACACGAGGGGGTGCTTACACTTTACAGCATTGATGAAGGTGTGGGTCTGGTATACAATGACTTTGTCTTCGCATCAAACACTCGCTGTAAGAGGCGTGGCTGGGCAGCCTCCGCCACGGGGAGGGTCGGGCCAGCGCTCTCCGGCTCCTGCGGCCCCGGGCAGGCAAGGGCAGGCCGGCTCCTTCTCCCTGGGAAGGCTCCTGGGCCCAGAGCGGCGTGTGAAACTTTGGTTTGAGCCTGGCTCCTCGCCGCCTCTTCCCGTTGCAGAGCCGGAAGAGAGGGAACGCAGCTCGTTTTCCCAAGGATTTGAACAGTTCATCTTCCAGCCCAAAGAAGACGGGGGACAAACCCCTGACCCTGTAGATGCCCTGCGCTGCAGCACCCGAGCTCAAAGGGGCGTCGTCCTCCCTGCGCTCGCTCCGCCCGCAGCCCGAGGACGCGCTGAGCTCCGGGGACTCGCTCTTCACCGGGGAGCTGCTGATGGAACCCGCACTCTTTGGTATGCCAGGACTAAACGCTTGGACTGGTGGCAGACATTTGGCACTCTGAGGTGTACTAGTTTCTGTTTTTGTCAGGTCTAAATAGCCTTGATCATCCAAGGGGTTAACGCTAGACCCTATGCTTAAGCTAGTTCTGTCGGTGAAGGAATCCACTCGTCCTTCATAGCCTAAATCTGCAGGTGCTGAGCACTGGTGCTGGGGCCACGGCCGTTTGCAGTCTCCATGGTTCTCCTTGTCTTCCCCGCTGTCTTCTTGCCCACCTTGGAAAGAGTTCTCTGTCCAGTCCGACTCCTCGCTGACGGCGACCGCCGCGTTCATGTCCCTGAGAAACACCACAATGACTGTGATGTTGTCGCTGGAGCCGGCATCCCGAGCAGATGCCACCAATTTATGTGCTACCATGCTGCTGTCACCATTATTCTCCTTCAGATGGTCAGCCACCACTTTGACTGCCTCATCGGGGTTGACTGTGTCATAGAAGCCATCACAGGCCAGAATGAGGTAGTCTTCAGAGCCATCCAGCACCGTGGAGGCAGAGTCTGCATCCCCACAGATGTATGGCTTGTGCTCAGCATCCCCTGTGGAAGAACAGCAGAGAAACACAACTGTGGGTTTGCAGCCACAGCTTCCAGCAGCCCTTTATTAACTCAGCGTGGAGCCAATGACTCTTACCCCAAGTTAAAGCAATTATTTGGAAATTATTCCCTCAGACTGTAGGGGGAAAAACAGAGGTTATTGCTCATAGGTCTATCTTCAGCTGTATGTCAAATTTGGATGACAAGGAAATTAAAATTTTATAGTTAAAAAGCAAAATAAGGCTGACAAAGGAATGGAAGCCCACTCACCAATAGCTCTGGAGACTGAGAGGCTCCCGTTCACCCTCCAGGCTCCAAACCAGACCACGCAGCCACCCAGGGCCTCGATTCGCTTCTTCTCATCCTGAACAGCAACACAAGAGAGGTTTGGACAGAGCAGTCAGAGCTGCATCACACGCTCTACACTCCCATAAATATTTGGTTCTTCACAGACACGGCAGGCCCCGTGAGACAAAGGCTTTGCACACAGATCCAAACAAACCAGGATCAGTGGAACTGGCACTGCTGCTCAGAGAGATCCTGGCACGGCAGTGCTCCCCCAAAGCTGGTGCCTGTGCTGGTCACTGCCCAGGGGTGTTCAGACAGGCCCTTCTCACCTCTCGATCTGGTTTGTGGGGTTTCATCAGTTCCACAGCTTGGCCTCTCCTCACAAGCATGACCTGGGAGTCCCCCAGCCAAGCCACGTGCAGCATATTCCCTCGGATGAAAGTCACCACCCCGGTGGTTCCACAGCGCAGGCTCTGCAAAAAAATACATTTCCATTTCAAAGCATTTTCTTACTTAACTCAGGGACAGAACGTGTTGAAACTGCAGCCTGTTCCCAGGGAGGAACAGGCAGTGCTTTCCCTCTGGCTATGACTGCTCGCTAACAGCCCCTCAGAGCCAACCTGGCTGAACACAGATTTGCCCCATGACATCCCTGGCATGGGACCCAGCTGCCAGGAGCCAGGCACTGCTGGGACTGCTCTGACAGGCACACCCTGTGTGTTAATGAAGCCAAGGACTGAGCCTGGGCAGCAGGTGAGCGTGGGAATGGCAGCAGCATCCTTCAGAGGAGCTGGATGCTGTAAGGAGCTGACATTTTAATGGGAGGTGAAGCTATGCACAGAGAGCCCCCAGTGGGGACCAGCTCACGGATAGCTCTGTGCTGACTCTCCTGTGCCTGGAGCACCCCTCTGACAAAGGCAGGATTGCCAGGTGAATGCTTTTGGAGTCCCTCACCTCCCTGGCTGCCTTCTGCACAAAGCGCTCGTCGGTGACGCGGAAGGCTCGGCACAGAGCCTCGGCTGGGTCGTGCTGGAACATCTCCTGGTGCACCATGTTCACGTGCAGGTGGATGGAGGCATAGATGGCAGCATCCACTCCTCCATGACCATCAAACACTGCAAAATAAGCTTGTTCTTCTTGGTCCTGCCAGTGGAAACACAGGGTGGAAAAAAACTTAGGAGAAAGCAACACAAACGGCTCACTGGATTGTCTTAAAGCTTTGAACTTGGGATTTGTGCTGTCCTCATTAAACTGCAATTAGAGACGGAGTCTCCACTGGAAAAGCAAGCTACCCTGACCACCAGCACTTGCATCAATGGGAAATTTCCACCTTGTTGTTGAATTCTACCTGCAAAGTGCAAGAGATGCCCTGCCAGAATCCCCTGTGTAATGCTCTCAGTTCTCCTTAGGTCCCATCTGCTACAGCTCAGTCACACAACTCAAATAGGAAGTGCCATTCTCATCAAATTGTGCAGGAGGTTTTCTGACTGCAAAAACCACAGAGAGAGAAGAACATCCAATACAGTTTGCATGAAGTCTACATCATGATTGGAATCCACCAGGGATAAAATGCCAGTACAGTTAAAATGTGAAGCCAGCCAGCCTCTGCTTTCACTCTTCTTTTTTACTTAAATCTAAAACTTATCAGATGCCTGTGTTTTTAAAAAAGCTGCACGTGCTCTCTCTCATCAGAAAATTGTGATTACATTCACAAATCAAATACACCAAAATCACTCATCTTCAAGGCAGTTTTCTCAGCTTCCCCTCCTCTGTTCAGAGAAACAACGTGGTAGCAGGAGACAGCAACTCCTGTGCCTATTCACACACACAAAACCAACCCACTGACAGAGCCAATTCAACCTTGACAGCCAGCTCAGTGACTGGAATATTTGCACATTGTAATTTTTAGGTAATGGGCTCCAACACAAATTGGAATAAGAAAGCTGACAATTGACAGGCAAAGGAAACATCTGCCTCTGTTTGCATTAATATCATTTAAAGGTAAGAATGTGGATGGGGCAGAAGATGGTTATTAAAGTGACAGGGTGTAATAAAGAAGCAATTATGCAGCAATTTGATCCTTAAGGTAAAATTATTGCCATTTTCTTTTGCTTTCCATTCCTCACTGTCCAGTTTTATATCTCAAGGGAGAGCAAGAATGAGTGTCCAACCAGTGGCCACATCAAGAAATTAATGGGAGGGAAGACAGGCCCCAGTTCCACCAAGTACTCTGTGAGCTGCACCCCATAGTCCTGTAAGTTTTGGGTTTGGTTTGGGTTTTTGGACTCACTTCCCTCATTTTTGCATTTGGCTTCTTCCCACCAAGAAGAAGGGTTGAAAAGCAAAGCTGCCAAGTGGCTTCAGAGATGAACCGTGAGGTGACCTGGTCAACACCAGCTGCCAACCCTCTTCAGATCCATCACCTTTCACTTCCTCAGTGAGAAAACCACCTGGTTTCCCCAAGAATAGCAACCACAGATGACAGAACCTGTGTCTCCCACGTGCTCTGTGCTCACCTCGAGGTTGAAGAGCATGTTGAAGTCGGGGATGCAGACGTGCTTGTCCTCCATCTTCCTGCGCATGTTCTTGATGGCGTGGATGGAGGTCTCGTAGTAGCGGTGGGGCTTGGGCTGCAGAGGGAAATCTTTCACCCAGCTGCTGCAGATCTCGTGCAGTTTGCTGTAAACTAAACGGGCCAACTTCACTGTCTCGATCTCTGGGGAAGGCACAAACCGCAAATGAAAGCCTTGAGAGTGTTGTTAAGTCAGAGTTTTCTCCCTTGCATACATTATAAAGATGAAACAAAACCATTTTAGCCAAGCAGTTGATGTCAGTAGGGAAATTCTGGGCTCTGATGCATGAAAAGAGGAAGCCAAACTCACCATAATCAGCATTCATCAGTAAGCAGCTCATTGTTTGTTTGTCTTTTTAACTTAAACATTTCCCCTGTGCCTTTGGGGAACTCATTTGCAGCAGCAGAGAAAATGAAAGGCACAAAAAGCGTTGGATCCCTGGCGTGGCCCTGCCCAGGGTGGTGCAGCTCTGACAGGGTCTTTGTCATGGCACAGGGTGTCACCAACAAAACCCACCCTCCACAACAATGACACACTGGGTTTGGCCCAAATTCTCTATTCTAAACACCATTTCACTGCAGAGCTGAGGCAAGACAGCAGAAACAATCTGCAGAAATTAGTAGAGTCATTTGAAGATGTTTTGTGCACTTTCAGCAGTGCACAGGTGCCTTCTTAGCTATTTCCAATTTCCTATTATTCCCATATTCCTGACAACAGTGTGTCAGAGAAATCTGTGTGAGCAAATGAGAAAACCATAAAGGCCTCAAATTTGAGAAAATGCTGAACTGTCACTCCAGAGAAATTGTCATTTTAAAACGTGAAAACTCAGGCACTTGACATTTGTTCTGAAATTCAGGAGAGGAAAACAGGAAGTCAGCATCAGAGCTGAACACATCCAGATCTCTTTGTTCACGATCGCTCACCAAAGCCAGGGATCTTCAAAGCTAAACAGCAGCAATCCAGGAGTGCCAATCACTCCTGGAGGAGGAGGGGCTCACATGCAGGGAGGAGAGGGGAGAGTTACAGCATCTCTTGGTTCACAGGAATTCTGTGAAGAGCCTAAAAGCAGCATTTACTAATTTCTGTCCTAGGTCTACAGTGAACAAGATACTGTCCCAGCTCTGATGATTATGAGTTGGTTCAACCAAGAGGCATTAAGCTGGATAAATAACCAAAAGGAGTCTTGGGCTCCTTGATCACGCAGCTTTAAAACCAAGGGGAGGAAATCAAACTACTGGTTCATCCCACCACTGCCACAGCGTGGGATTTCCTCACCCCACCTGAACTGCTCTTGCTGAGGCTACCAGAAATCTCTTTGGGTAACATTTAAAGAGGGAACAAATCCAACCTGAGGTGTCCAAGTTCTATTTTCCAGAGGAAAGCCCACAGATTTTGCTCTCCCATTTCTCCCCAGTGGGCAGAGGTGAGGGGAAGTGGGCACATGCCAGGGTCACGGGGCTGTGGCACCTGTGCAGGAGGATGGCAGTGAACCCAGTGGCCCTGCTGAGATCCTCACCACCCTTCCCAGGGGACTGTGCATGGTGTCAGCATCATCAATAGCTGCTCGTGAGGTTACAACAGGAGAATAATAAAATACCACAATAAAAACCACCCCCTCACAGCTGGAAATTACTCATCAATTGTTAATGTTGCTGTGCTGAGCTGGAGCTGACTCAGCTGTCACTGCAGTTGTGTCACGGAGAATTTCATTTCCCTCCTGCTGCTCCCCAATCCCCAAGGTTGGAAGTAATGCTGAGCTGCACCACAGTGAGTGGGAAATCCAGCTCAGGAATTGTTGTTCCCAAAGATGACAGGGCAGAACCAGGATAGAAAGAATACCAGGAAGGAGATCCTGCTTTTTAGTGCCATATTTAATGAGCTGTATTGAAAACATGGACAGTGTGGCAAGAGGGGTCTGAACCAATGACCAAGGTTTTCCTTAATCTAGGAACTCTAGATCTCTTTGGAGATCTCTGGGATCCATCTCCTAGAACCTGGAACAACTGAGTAATGGGACATTATGATTTGCTTTGTGACATCTCCTGGATATTTGACACCACCATCAGGTCACATGGTCCTGCTATGGTGGTTCCTTAACAATGCCAAACTTCCATGTGATTCTCTTCCTCCACAAAAAAAAAAAACAAACCCAAACCTAAATGTCCTTAACCTGACCTTTCAAAAAAAGAAATTCAACATCATTCAGTTCTCATGGAAAATCTCTTGCTCCTCTCCAGGGCAGCTGGAAGAGAAGAGTCATGGCCTGTGACTCAGATATTCAAAGACACATGGTCACCCCAAATATAAAAAGACCCCTATTCTTGCAATCCTACATTTGTGGACTCCAACCAATTTTCCTTCTTTTAAGATTTGCATTCTTGTGTCATGGAGTTTCTCATTTCCTTTCTACCAGCACACCAAGAGCTGCTTTCACCACTCCTGAGTACAAGACATGATTTGTCACGTTGCAATTCTCAGAGTGAAATGTGCCACTAAGGAAATTCGAAATAGGGGTTTTTTTTATCTTCCAGCAAATTCAAACTTGAGGCAAATCAGGTAAATGTCTCCTTGTATTACACAGAGTAAAAATCTTTCTGGGTTCATAAAAAAACTGACATAGAACTGGATATTAAAGCCAGGCAGCGAATTCAGCTTGGTTTCACATTCTGCAGCAGCTCAAACAGCATCAGGGCACAGTGAACTCTGAGCATCAAACTTCAAGATGTAGAAATCCCATTTTTACCACCTGCCACACTTTTTTCTGCTTTCTTCCAAAGCATGAAAGTCTCTGTATGGCACCACTGAGGGCAGGTCTCCTCTCAGCACCCACCCCAGGCTTCTCAAGGGCCCCCCCTGGGAATGTTCTCTGGGATGGAGGTGCTGCTGCCCCCAGTTTTGTTTGGGTTTTCTGGGCCAAACCTTGCACTAGTGGGTGATGGAGCAGAGGGTGCCCAGAGGAGCTGTGGCTGCCCCTGGATCCCTGGAAGTGCCCAAGGCCAGGCTGGATGAAGTTCTGAGCCTCCTGGGATAGTGGCAGGTGTCCCTGCCCATGGCAGGGGGTGGGACTTGATCTTTAATGTCCCAAACCCTTCAGTGAGTCTGTCATTCTATGACACTTGAACTGATGTTCTCTTTTAGAAAATTATCACTTAGATTATTTGAAATTGCAGGGTTTGCATGAAACTGTTGCTTTACTACAGGCCAGAAGATGTTCTCTCTCTTCCTCTTCCCCTAAATCCCCACAATTTAACACTTCACATTGCATCAGCAAAGGGATATTTTATTTTCAAGTACCCTCATTATGACAATTCACCTCAACACACTGCATCTGGAGCCCTATTCTTAGTGCCTGCTCCAGACTGTTCCCATCTCAATCTATGTTTGCATCTGTGTCTTACAGCCTTAGATATATTTAAATGGCAATTTCTGTAGGTGTGAGGGTTTTGTGGTGGGTTTCTTTTTTCCCTTTTTTGTTGAATTTTGTAGATATTCTGTGTGGAGGCTTAGTCAACATTTCCTTGGAGACTGTCAAATATTTATGCAAGTTTCAGAGATCTCAATTTGAAATTAATGAAGGCTGCTCAGCCAGAACAATGACAAATCTATTCCATTTACCTGCTCAGCAGGAGGAGGCAGCAATACCTACAGAAAGGGAACCCAGAACATGTTTTTCTGTTTCTTAGGTTTCCAAGGACCTCTGGGGAATACAGCAGAATCTTCCTTTTTGAAGAGCTAGATTTATAGATCCTCCTTATCCCCAGAATAATTTACTTTTTTTTTTTTTTTTTAAATCCAGAAAAGGAAGAAATGGAAAAAGTGGTTTGGGGACTGTATTTTCAAGATCAAATGACAGAATTCCTGTCAATGCATGTGAGAAACATTGGGCTTTGTTGTAATGAACAGCCAAGCCAATTTTCAAGGTTATTTAGGCCAGCAGAGTCCTGAAATGATTTAGGGTGCATGACCTTGAGGTGGAAGGCTGCAAAAATCTTTTCAGCCAACACAGATAAATGAGGAAAAGGAATTTTCTTCCTTTTAATCATGAAATCTCTTTATACTACCTTTTGCTAAAACCATATAAAAAACTTACAAGCCGTAGTAAAAACCACACTGACTGAAATAATTCAGAATTAAATTATCCCTTCCCACATATATTTGACTTTGCTCCAAGGATGAGGGAGGACAACTGGCACTTGCCAGCAGAACCACATTGTATAAAGTGCTGAGAGAGAGATTCAGGGCCATCAGTACAGCCATGAAAATGCACTTTAAAAAGCGATTCCAAAGGTGAGAAAGCTTTGACTGAGAAATGAGACCTCCAGCTCTCTCAGGAGTAGTGGTGAGCTCCCCATGAACCTTTTGCCATCCACATGGGATGTTCCTCTCCCAGAAATGCAGTGCAGGTTCCTCTGGTGGCACTTACGGATGATGCCGTCGGCGTTGTCCACGTGCTTGGGCAGGAAATGCGCCGAGAGGTCGCTCTGCAGGACTTCATCTGAAGTTGCTCTGGCTAAAGCAGAGGCCAGGAATGAAGGGCAATTACTGGAAAAGAAAAAGAGAAAGCCACAAAATGATGTTTTAGTGTGATTCAGCAAGGTAACATAAGAGTATTTTTCACCAAAGTTGTTCTTTGCCAGAGAGCACCACCATAATCCTGCAGTGAGAGCTCAGACTCACTGATGGATTTTGGTTGCCCTCTTTCACTCCTTTGTTCCCTGTTTCTTAAGTTTTAATGTTTCAGTTCATAGCCTCTATTTAAATTCTTTTCAAATCTAGACTTGAACCCTCCAGAGTCTGTCACACACTGTACATTTTTTACATATGTATGATACACTTTTAACTCAATTCTAGTTTCTCCTAAGAATTGGAGTCAGGGTTCCAGAATTCCTCAGATTTCAAAATGTCCAAAGCCTCTCCAAGGGGCACTGGAAGTTAATGTTCACCCACAGGGAGCTGATGTGCATAAGGGAAAAGAGCTCCCTCAGGAATGATCTCTACCCAGAGTGAAGTGGCTTTAACTCACTGTAGTTTAATTAAACCTGGTGTCCCCCAAGGTTAATTAATCTATAGCAAGCCAAGGCCACTTTAGTGTACAACCTCTGATTCAAGAGGAATTTAATACCTCTTAATTTATGTATTTCCCATTTGTCAGCCTGAACTTCTCCAGGTGTCTCCTGCTGACACACTCTGAAACTTGCAGTTTCCACAGATATTACTGGGGTAACTGTGTCTTTCCCAAGACATTCCACTGTCACAAGGTCACAGAGAGCCAATTTCAGTCCAGAAACCGTCCATCAACCACAGAATTCCACGTCAGAATTCCAGGGAACAGGCAATGAACACAAACACTTCCTTAACTTTTTTCTTCTAGTTAACATATCTAGAAATGATTGAAGGATAAGATTAGCATAAATAGCTTTGTCCAGCGTTGTTACGAGACAAGCTGTGGCCCCTGAAATCACACAGAGAGCCAGTCAAGCCGAAGGTTTTCCCTGGAATTCCCAGGCGGGCATTCCGTTCCCGCAGCTCCTCCAGGCAGCTGGGGGGAATCAGCTGCCTCAGGGCCGGCTCTTCCCAGCGCAGCTCCGGCCTCTGATCCTTTTTACATCCGGCAATTCCTGCTCTAGGAGCGATCAGCCGCAGGAAAACACACCGGGACAGCCTTTGCTTCTGGCACGTGGAGAAACTGATTTTCTGTCTTGGCTTTTCTGCCTTAATTTAGCTCAAAACCAGCAGGTTTTTCATGCGGTGATGCTCATGTTACACGAGATTCCCCCCAAAAGGGAGAGATCGCAATGCCCGGGATAGGATAATTATTCCAGCAGTTACCAGCAGGGCACCCGCAGGAATCTGAGCATGTTTCCAGTCCAAGGCTTCCCCTGACCAGCTCAGTGCTGAAACTCGTTAGAAAAACCAAACTTTTTTTTGGTGTCACTTATAAAGAACCCCTCAGGAACATCCACTGATGGGCTAAGAGGGAAGATGGTTAAGAACTGGAGCAACAACAGTGGCTAAAATAGACTCAGGACCTGAAGATCAGAGAAAAATATCCCAGAGAGCAGGAATTTCTGCTCTGCATGAGCCTGGGAGGGGGCACAGCAATGTCTGTGGATACCCAGAGCCATGAACACTTGTGTCTGAAATTTTAGATTTTATTCTAACTGCAGTGACCAAGTGAAAGGTGCATTTACAGGGGGTGTAGCAGGTCAGAGTGTTTCTCCCAGCAGCTCCAAGTGCTCTTCACGTGTCCTCACAGCCAGAGCCAGCAGTTCCACACAGCAGCTCTTTATCCAAAGAGTGCATTTCCATTACAATGCTAAACCTACACAGAAAGCTGCTAAAGATGTTATTAGATAAATTAGAGGATTTTAAGTACATCCTTCCTGGTTCTCTGGCAGCGTAGGTGTGTTTAGAACACCCACAGTTGCATTTCAGCAGTCCTGGAATAACTCTGGGAAGGTATTAAATCAAGCCTAAAATTGCTCTGCTTCCATCAATTAAGTTCGAGAAAACCAGTCTGAGGTGGGTTTAACTCAGCCCACATATTATTATGTTACCAGCTTAACACACAACTCCTCTCCACCCTGATAGCATTAGGGTGGGGAGGACTTTCTAAACGCCTTCCCTGAACTCTAAATCTGATACAAACCCTCCTACCAGAAAAAAACAGAGATGGCAAATTTAAAATTCTCATTGCATGGGAATGGGAGCTCACCACTGGGGTTTGAGCAACTGATCAATTTCGAGGGAAAAGGCAGAGAAAATAAACCAGCTGAAGGCTTTCCTTCTCTGTCTGGCTACTCTTTGTCCTAATAATAACAGCTGCTGGCCGAAGAATTAATTGCCCTTGACATTTGTTGATCACAAAGCTTCTTATGTGGCTGTTCCAGGGCTGTGCCATGCGAGCAGGGAAGTGCCCACATGCAGACAGATGATTTCCTCTTCCTGATTAACACCACTCAAAGTTTACCTCTCTCACTGGGCTCCTCAGAGCACTTCTAGTTGAATTACTTTTTCCCTTCAAGGAACAGCAGATTGCACTGGAAGTTTAAAATAGCTGTTGAAGGCAAACTGCTCTGAGGACACTTCATTACTGCTACACCAAGACAAATGAAAAGGCAGCTCTGGGATCTCTGTTTTCAGCACCAAAGTGAATACTCAGGTGAGCAGCTACAAAACACAAACAGCAACCCAGGGAGGGCAGCTCTGCCCTCTCCTCACAAAACCCAAAATGTATCACCAGGATCCCTGGGGACAAAGAGGAGCTTCTACCCTGCTGCTGGTGTAACCAGGGATTACCTGCTGGCTGCTGGAAAGAAATTCTTCTGCCATGGTCTAGATGCTCAAATGTTATTTATTAGTCATGAAGTTTGACAAATTGAAACTGGGAGGGCACAGTCTTGTTTAGCAGAGAGCTGAGAGCTAAAATGCCTTTGTCTATTCATAGCTGTGCCACTAACTCAGCAGCTGACCTTGGACAAGTCACTTCACCACTCAGACCTTCATTCCTCATCTGCAAACAAGGGATGAGAATGTCATTCCTCAGGGAGAGGAGGAGGAGGAGGAGGAGGAAGGTTGTAGAAGGCCCAAATCTGTGTTTGTGAAGTACTCTGGAATTTCTTGTTAAGAGCTCAACTGAAGGGAAAAATACCAAGATAAGAGTGGGAGATATTTTTGATCTATAGAAGATTTATACTTTCATCCTTTTGATAGCTTTCCTAGTTTTTTCCTCACTCTTTTCTCATACACTGACAGGAGTGCTAAGTGGAACACGCAGGAAAACAACAGCTCTGGATAACTCCCAGTGTCATCAACAGCTGCAGGAAAGGGGGAAACCAGCAAAGAGAGACCTCAAGTTCTTAAAACTCATCATTCTGGAGCATTAGCACTGCTGATGGGAAAATGATGCTGCAGGCCCTGCTTAAAATCCACAATGAGGGCCACCAGTGCTGAAAATCCCCAACCTTGCCATGGTCTGGGGTAGCTGATGAAGCATCACTAACCCAAACAAAGCAGGGAACATGGACCGAAATGAACTGGGGCTTTCAAGAGGCAAAATGGGCAGTAAACCACAAAATGTACAGTGTTCCTGTTACCTCAGGAATCCCCTGACACCACAGAACAGCAATTGTTTTAGTTAGAATGAGGAATTATTTAAATAGAAATGCTCTTCAGTCTGCCGAAACACAAAACAAATCCACAGGCAAACAGGATAAAGCAGCGTATTTGGTTTTGCCCAGCAATCCAAGACCAAGAACATGACCTGAAAAGAACCAAGTACAGCACATTCCCAAAAGGCCTATAATTTACTGGGTTAGTAAAAGACTTTGTAGGGATGACAAGTTAACTGCAGCCTTTCCAAAAGACATTCCACAGGGATGCACTTTGGGAAACACTCCTGCTCATGTGGCCTGTTGCAAGCTCTTGTTAGAAAGCAACTTTTGCCAGAATCAATTTAAGAAAAGCCTATTTGTCCCCTGCCTATATTTACAAAACACTCCAAAGTCTCATGAGACTTCTTCCAGATGGAGCTTCGGACAGAGCCTGGAAGCTCTTTGAAGAAGCCTTTTAAGTCTTTATTATTGAAAGTTCCCATGCTGTGAAGTGCAGCAGTAACGAGCAGAGAAATTATTTGGGAAGCTCCTTTGGCTGTTTCCCCAGCCCTCCCTTCCTCCACCTCCTATTTCCGTGGCCATCCAGAAGGACTTGGAGCCAGCTGAGGGGCTCCTGTTTGTCTCCAAACTCCTCCAGGTCACCCAGGACTCAGAGGGGAATATTCTGTGAAGCATTCCAAGACCCCACAATGATTATGGATGTATCCTCTGGTTCTGCCAAGCAGATGCTATTTCCAGCTCCTGTCTCTGCAGGTTCTGCTCTCCTCACTCCCAGAGCATCCCTGTGACCTGTGCTGTTCTGCTGCTCTGCACAGCTGCTGGAAGTTTTGATGCTTATTTAAAGCCTGGTCACGGTGAACAAAAGGAGTATTATTTTTTTTCCCCCCTAACACATGGTGAAACCCTGCACTAGATTTATCTGCTGCAGTGAGTTACTAAAAAAAAACCTGGCACACACACACACAGAGAAAAAGAAACAAACAGAAAAAACAATGCACCTTTTAAAAGCTTGCATAACCAAAGCTCCTTGAGAAGTCATTTGAGCTGGCAGTGGTGAGACAGTAAAGATGCTTGATAAATCTGTTTGAAGGAGCTGCAAACGTGCTACCCAAGGAAGCTGCTATCTATAGGCTTCCAGAGACAGCTGCCTGCTCACATCCCCAGCCATCCTGTCCTTGTGCTGACAGTTGTAAGCAACAGAAATATAATACACAAGCATTGCAAAAAGACACTGCTTCAGATACATTTATCATGCCCGTGTCTATGCAGACACTGCATTTACCAAATATTTAACCTTTTGCATTCTGCTCACTGACGTTTTCTAGCCCAATTTTATAGAGATATGTTCCTGTAGTAAGTCTGTCTGAACTGGATGTTAAAAAAGAACCAAACCAGAGGTGCACTGCTCATCAGAAAACCTCTGTCACAGCTGGATTAAGATGCTTCACCAGGGGAATCCCTTGGCTTTTCACAAACTGTTCTCAACACATGAATCAGGCTCAGACCTCTGATACATTTTCTGCTGCGTAGCAAGTCAGTACTCCCTTCTCCAGAGGGTGAAGTGCACATGACAGTACATAAAGCCACCAAAATGTGAGCAAGACAAAATAAAAAGGTCACCTTTGTCTCTTTGATGAGGTACAATGTCACGAAGGGCAGTGTGTAGCTAAAATATAAATGCTTGTTGCCCACAAACCACTCCGAAGCATTTGTGATTTAATGACTGTCAATAAAACCCCACTGACACCGCAGGGGTGAACTGAGAAAAATCCAAGCCACACAAAGCAGCTTCTCCCGAGCTCCTGGCTGGATAAATTGCCTGGGTATTATTTTGGAAACCAAATTCTATTATTTCTCTCGCTCATCCTCACAGCGTGGCAGTTCTGAGGTTTCTCATATTCCAGTCTCTGGGGCTGATGCTGTGGCTGCTTTTAAAATGACAGAAATCACCTCCTGTAACAGGAACAACCCCTAAAAACCCAGCATGGATCTGCCAGGAGCTGGGAGCCAAACAACTGCAAGAAATTGAATTCCCAGAAGTGACTGTGGGATGGTTTTCTTCGTTACAGCAAAGAGCTGAAGATACAAAGTTTGCTGTTGAAAATCATATCCCAGCACTTCACAGCCAGATTATATCCATCTGTTATTAAAAAAAGGGGAGACCTGGACTTTGAAGGAATGCAGGGAAAAGTGGACCACAATCCATGAACCTCTGGTATAACACCAAGATGCTGAGGATGTATCTGTACAGACTCTCCTCCATCTAAATCAGAATATTTTCTACCTGAGGAGTAAGATTCTGAAAGACTGCATAGTTTTCTAATAAAATCTTAATTGCTGCTATGAAATGCACTTTACAAAATTATGAAAATATTACTCTAAAATTTAAAAACCCCAACAAGCCACTTATTTGATGGCATTGATTGTGCAGCTTAGATCTTTCGTATTCAGCTTTGCGAATGCAAGCACACAGTGAAAATAAATCTGTGTTTACCCTATCATTAATTCATCAAAATAAAGGTAATTTATTGGTATTACCCAACCATGTGACTTTCAGGGGTTTATACTGAGAGGCAACACCCTCCTGGATTTTGTTGTTGTTTTCCAAGGATTATCCTGCATGTTCCCACAGCACATTCTCTGCTCAGGGTGTGAGGGTGCCCAGAATCCTCCAAAATCCACTCAGTGCCCATTTGGCACCGCTGGGAATGGAATGGGGACAAAGCCACATCAGTGCCAGGTGCTGCTTCCCTGGAGGAGGAAATTTCTTCACTGGAAACCCAATGTCAACAGCAGTTACCTCACCCTGAGTTTCCCTGCCAGAGCAGGGCCTGTTTAAAAGCTCCACAGGACATTAAAAATGTCATTGATTTTTCTCTCTTTGGCACTCAGTCAGTTTGAAAGTCAGCATAATTCAATATCTTTCTCCTGGTTCCATTAGCAAAGAAAGGAATCCATGCTTCAATCTATGCTGCCTTATTGGAAAAAGTAATTTAATTTTACATCTGAAAGTGTGCCAACATCAGCATAAAAGCATACACTGTATACATCAGATTTAATTTATGAATTCTGCATTTTGTCAAGCCAGAATGAGATGCTGTCTAAAATCAATGAGAGTGTCCAAGCTCAACTCTGAAGGTACTTATATATATTCTTATTGTTTCAGATATTTTATGTCCTAGCTGGAGTTTTTGATGATTTCTCTCCTTGCTATAAAATATTAATGACACAGGCTCTAGAAAAGTTCATGTTGCAGCAAACTTGCAGAAGAGTTCAGGCACATCATTTACTTACCACTGATTCATGCCCTAATTTTTTGTCTCTGTTATAAATAAACTTCCACTGATACTTCCCTTAAGTGGAAGGGATATTCCATCCAGATCTGATGTGCCCAGAAATACAAGTTAAATAAGAATCCCCCAATGCAGAGCATCTGTTTTATTAGAGATCAGATTAACCCACCCAAGTCCTCTGTCAAAAAGAAAAATGCATTTTGCTGTTATAACTAACCACTTCGTTTCAAATAAATGAAATAAAATGCTCCACAGCAACACAAACCCTGCTCTCTCCTGCAGATCATCATTAAGGCAAACAAATATAAAATGACTTCTTTAAAAAGGGGTGAAGATGGTGCCTGTTCCAATGCTCAGCTGTCAGTAACACCCCACAGAGCCAGGCCCCAAACCACTGTGCTCCTGTTGGAACATTTGTCTTCATGTAACTGAGAAAAAATCAGAGCTGCAGGTCAGGATTTCCAAATGACATTTGATCACTTAACTTCTTTCAACCCATTGAACAAATATCAAATATAAGGCAAAACACACCCCGGAAGATTTATGGCCACTGAGTCAGCAGCGAATGTTCCCTCGCTGCCTTCTCACTCCTGTGCCTTGCACTTCATCACACAAATGGCTTGGGTGTTTATGCCAGATGTAAGATTAGATAATTACTCATCCAAGTCCTGCATGTCAACTCTTTTTGGTGACAAAAAATTTATTCCAAATGCCCCATTTATAATCAGTAGGCTTGCAAAAGCATTCTGGTGTTCTGCAGTGATCCATCTCAGGCTGTAATTCCGTGCAGGAACACGCTGTGTTTGTGCTGTGGCCCTGCCTGATGTCAGGAATTCTGTGTCTGCAAAATAGGGACAGTGCTATTGACCTCTGGAAAGCAATTTCAAAGCCAATGATGAAGTGCCAGATATTATTAATTAAGCCTAAAGTGGGGATGGAGCAAGAGAACAACAATTCCCTTGCACTGATTCCCAGAAAATCCTACTGCTCTTGTACATCACATGCAAGAGAAACAAATTAAAGCAAAGGGGAAAAAACAATGCAGTACCTTTAAATCAGTTTACAGGCAGACGTGTAACTGCAGGCAGATTCAAAGATTACACAGTGAGGCACATTAAAGATTTTATTGGAACCTCAAGTTCACAATTACTGACATTGATGCCCACAAAACAAGATGCTGGAGGGATAAAAAGGGCTCTGTGATTGGGGTGAGTGCTCTTTTAAAGGAAAAACCCTTTAGTTACTCAGAAAGATCCCATCCTAATTCCCACTGTCACTTGTCCTTTGCAGAATTGCAAAGGATAATGGCAGGTTTAGGGGTTTAGGCTTTTTCTTTAAAGCATAATCAAAATGTTTTAGCTATTCTGTTTCACATTAAAGTCCCTAATGCATTCTGTTCTACTGAGCCATATAGTTATTTCAGTCATTCTTAATAAATAACAGTTGCCAGTAGTAGTTAAGCCAACAGATCTGAATTATTTATAGTGTTGAGGAACAGAACAGCAGATAAAATACATTAGGGCTTTGGGTTGTTCTGGCCTGAACGACACAATGGCAGCCTTTAGATGTTTTTCACCAGGCTGTAAAATATTCTGTTTCTAATCCTGGTTTAAAAGATTTCCTAAAGAGGCAGCAGCCAAACCTCCAGCCATCCATCTTCAATAATCACAGTCATGAACAGCAGGTGAGAAACTCTCCCAAATACAGCACTGGCACAAAGTTTGATTTCATTGGACAGGTTAAATGGCTACTTAGGATTAATCCTAAATTATTAGAGATAAGCAGAACTTATGTATTTACATATTATTTAGCATGGCTCTAAACCTTCCAGTAAATTATTTTAAAGCACCTCACAGTGTTGATCTCAAATGTTTCTCTTCTCCCTTTGCTGGAAAAATGCAAAGATATCACCTACATTTTACAATGGCAAATCCAACTGCACATTCCAGGCTGGAGCATGGAAATCCCAGCCCCTGTCACTCCTTTTTAAGAGGCCACATCATGAAACATTGAACACACAAAAGCCAACAGGGACAGAAATTATCTTGACATTAACTTGACAAATTATGTTACACACAGATGTTGAGTTTAATGCTCTTTGTATCTTCAGAGATGCATTCCCAATATCTGTCCTGATGGGCTGCTGGGATGATGTGCCTGGGTGGAAATTTGTGGGAATATCTGGCTTCCCCACCTTGTGCTGCCATCACAGGGGACTGCACCAGTGGGAAATTCACTGTACAATCGATTCACAGGGAGAATTGTGCCCACAAATGCCAAGGAGAGATTTACACTCAGATGCTGCAGGGAGAAGAACTGGGGGAGTAGTTGTAGCAACATAAGCTTCAACCAAACAGTTTTCCTTTTATAGCTCACCTTCCACTTCCTATATGGATCTATTTACAGCAGGAAATGCGGCAAACTGTAGCATTTCTAAGGAGTAAAAAAGAATTTTAAAGGAACAAAAAATAACAAGAGAAAATCTAGAGAGGTAAAAATCCAACTAGACTTCCTTCTATCAAATACTAATGAAATGGAGGAGGAATAACACCACACTGAAATAGAGGAGGGATAACACTGGAATAAAGGAGGGATAACACTGGAATAAAGGAGGGATAACACCTAACTCTGTCAGGTTATTGAGGCCTCTGGCAGTGGCTCCATGACATTTCAGCCTGCAGGAATGAGCTACAGCACCCCAGGGAGGGACAGGCTCAGGGGACAGGATCTCTGTGCTGCCCTGCTCCCCCTTCCTGGGCTCAGCCTCCCTCCTCTCCCAGTTCCGAGGTTTATTGAGGATCTGCACTCTCAGGTTCCCGAGGTGGGGAACATTCTGTGAGCTCCAAAGCTGAGGAATGAGGCTTTCCATGGGGCCAGGCAGGTTCTGAGCCCGTGGAACACAGAGCCTGCCTGCAGTACACAGCTAAATTTAGCTCTTTTTGCTCACAAAGGCTCTAGGAAATGACTCCCAATAAGATGGGGATTTCAAACAATTCTGCAGTGCTGTGGCCTCTCTCCTGTCCTAGAAGGTACAGGGAATTATTTAAAACTTGGGAGATATGTCTTGAAATTATTCCCAGCCTCATCTACAAACAAATCTGTGCACATATTCCAATCACTGTTATAAGGTCAACTGAAAAAAAAAGAAGAAAAAAAAAAAAGAGCTGTCACCTTTTATAGCTGTGACATTACAAATCTCACCAGATTATAGACATTGCTTCTCTACCATGGACTTCTCAATACCACACAAATTCTCCCACACAAATTCTGCCTATTCACCTAAATTTGGGACTTTGTTTACGCAGCATAATTGGTCTTAAGACTTATTTGTTCCATTTGATTTTCTATGACATGAACACGTTCAAATCACCCATTTCAGAGGTGACAACGCTGCCCCAATCCAGTGCTGCTCATGTGGGAATTACCCAGGAGCTCTGCTTTCCCTCTGCTCCTCCACAAAGAAGATTGCCAACTTTTCCCCTAAGCTTATTATCAAACCTGTGATCTCCTCAGAAGAAGCATGAGCTCTAAATATAAGAAAGAAGCTGTTACATAATAGCCTGAGCAAGGAGGCAGCACACAACAGCCTGTGGACAACACGAGCCTGAGTCCATCCAGAGGGGAAAAGGGAGGAAAATCTGATATTGCCCAGTGCCAGGCCTTGGGTCCATCCTGTGCAGAGCCAAAGCCACAGAGAACACGGAAAAATGTGCAAAATGTAAGGGTTTGTCTCTATGGAAGATAAACAAATGCAAACAGGTGACATTAGCTGGAAGTTGATTCAGGATGTGGCAGAAATTTACTGAGATCAGAAGAAATCTTCCTCAAACACGAGGAGGACTTGTTTGAAGCTGCCTGAACCTGGATTGTAAATAATGCACTGGTGAGGACTGACTCACCCCAGGATGAGGAGGCTCAAAGCTGCTTCCAATGGAGCAGTGTCACAGCTCTAATCAGCACTTAAGAGAGTTCCTCAGGAGCCACACTATCAATTACCCTGGTAATACATATTCAGGGAGGCAGGGATAGCAGACAGAGAGAATATCAAATCAAAACATTAATAAAAAATAGGGAACCTTTGGAGACAAATGATTATCTTCTATGTCTACAGTGCTTTGTGCGTTCCCAAAGGATTTAGAATCTAAAAATAAATGATTACTTCTACCAGCACTGACATCCAAGCTACCTTGGATGAAAAGCAGCAAATTGCTAACCATGGATAGCAACGTTACACAACTGTTTTGAACAAACAGCAAGAAATGGACCATGCTGGAAAGAACAGCAGGACTCTGCACAGAAATTGAGGCTAAAATTTAACCAGAATAATGGGAATATCACCTTGATTTTCTACATTTGTGATGGGATAAAAATGAGAACTGTCTGCCTTGATATCTCATCCTCAATCTCCATCATCCTTCTCTCACCATCCTTTAGCACCATACTGAGACACTGCCTTGAAGGAAAATACTCAACATCTGCAGCTGAAATACATTTTTATATATATGCATACATATATGTGTTTAAATATGAACAACCACCACAGATTCCTTGGGAAAAGAAGGAGAGAAGATTCCTAGGACAGGTAGAAGATCAAAGTTCATATGTAGCTAACCCAGAAATCATTAAAACTCTGGGCTATGTAATGTTTTGAAAATAAATTCAATCAGTTCTGTCCCCAAAACACACAATGGTAATGATATTGGTAGATAAAATCATCTAATAGTGATTAAAAAAATGAAGAACCAAATGGGCCCCTGCAAGGCATAGCTCTGGACTAAGGGCAGCAGTAAATTAAAATAGTAATTATATAAGCACAAAAGAACAAATTCAGGAGGAGACAATGAAGGAAAGATCAAATACAAGTAGGTTTTCTTAGCTGGGACAGAGATTTCTGTGAAAGAGTTTAGAGAAGAGCCATAAAAGTACAAGAATTTTTAACTGTCAACAAAGCAGCAAAGGTAAAAATAAAAATCAGTATTACAAAGAATGATTTTTGCTGGGTTTATCTGTAAAACACTGCAAACAGCACACAATTGGATCTATCAGAAGTACAGTCAGGCAGCACCAAGATTCCTCAAGGGCAAAGAATTTTCAAATCCAAATTCAGGTGGTGCACCCGCCCGAGTGAGCTTTTTAACGAGCCATGGAGGCCACAAAAGAGACACAACTGCAACGGGTCAGATTGAAAATAATATAGCAAGGAAAAAATAAAGATTAGGAACACCAGCTGAGCTCTGAGATAACACGGGAGAAGTTACTGTTAAAGCAGGATTTGAGTTCTAATAACCCAGCAGTGGTAAATTGGAAGATGTAATGTGATAGGAGCCTGAGTGCTGCTCCCAAATCTGGGGCTGACAAATGACACCTCTGCCAGCAAATCATTTAATCCCTGCACATCCATCCATCTAGGAGCCAAAGAGCTTCATTGCCTTAAAACTTTGGAAGAGCACCAGGAAATTTAATTTATTAATACCTGAAAACTATGCTTCAATCCTCAGATAGAAGGTGCTGGGGAAGGACAAGGTATTTACAAAGTTACCACTACTTGATAAAATATTTTTATATTTTGTTCAGTGAATCCTCATCTGTTTCTGTCCTGTTTCAGTTCATGATTCCACAGCACTCCTTGACTTATAGATGTTAAAAAACAATAATGGACCGATGGCAGAATGCTTGCTTTTATCAAAACTTGGTGTTTTCTAATATTCAGTGTGAGTTTTCAGATCAGGGCTGGTTATCAGCCATCCCACATTTTTGCTGAAATCATGCATTTGATTTGTAGATTTTTAGTAGTACTAAAGACAGGGAGAAAATCACTTCATTCCCAAACAAAGCTGAGCAGGGCTGGAGCCTGAGCTCTGATTTACTTTCACCTGGCTGAGATGGCAGCAAAGGAAAATGCTCAGGACAATAAAATAGAGACATAAGAAACCACCAAAGAAAATAAAAACTGATGGCCACAAGAGTGGAATTGACCTCACTGTGCCACTCAGAGCCCAGGCAGCCCAAACTGTCACCCACAGGGACAGCCTGTGGCAGCAGGGCTGAGAAATCCAATTAGGGAAACTTCCCAGGCTCCCTGTCTCCAGCTGGATATTAATTCTGGATATTTGGGAGAACTTGCCAAGAACAATTGCACAGCTCCTCCTGAGCCTTCTGAGTCACCATCACATTAGGGAAAGGTGAGATTCATTTACACAGCACAGAAGGGGAAATTACCTGGGTTTTTTTAAGCTCTTATGAAGTCCTTAAGGGACCAAATTTTTAATTTATTTATTTATTGTTGCATTTCTCACATCTTCTCTTTTTAAAAAAAGAATTATGAAAATGTCATTAATCTTCAGAGGGATCAATCATATCCATGGGAATGAGGGAAAGAGATTTCCATATTTGATGGAGAACTTTGTATTTCTGGTTCTTTCCTGCAGGAATGGCTTAAAGGAACAAAGGGATTTTCCTTTAGGACTCCTCCTCCTGCAAAATGTATTGCTCCAAACTACCTAGTAAGGAAACTGGAAAGACTGGAAAGAAATATTAGCATTTATAGCCATTTCTTAAATCCAGATCTCATCTTGCCAGAAAGAAAATGTCCATTTTGATAGCAAGTTTTATTTAGGCTAAAAAAGGAATATATGTGGCCCTTTTAGTACCTATGTTCAGTTTAATGTGATCTCAGTTGAAAACAAAAGTGAATATTACTGATTTTAACACCTCAGTGATCAAAGCTCTTCTCTGATGCAGGGAACAAGAAAAATTAGCTGGGAAAAGAACAGAGGACATGAAAAATTTGCAGGGAAAAGAACAATAAAGTACAATAAGACACATCTGAGTAACTGCTCAGGTTCTGATATCTGCAAAACCTGACCAAGGGAGAAAGAAAGAAAAAGAACAAAAGGGAAAAATTAATGGAATTATCGAGATTAATTTGAGTACTTGCTGTTGCAATAATTAAAGACCTCTTTCTTATCATGTGAATGTCTCAGACATCCCATTCATGAGGGAGATTGACACACTGATATATTTCATTTCCAAGTTAAAATGGATTTTTCTTCCATTGCAGGAAGGAATATATTGAAAATAGTGCAGAAGACTGATAAGAGCAAGAAACAGTGAATAACATTTAGTCAGGACTGCAAAGAATTCTGCATTCACCTTTGATAAAGGAGCAAGATGGCAGCAGGAATTGGACATTCCTCCTCTCTCTCTTTTCCAGGGACCTTTTCACCCTCCCACATCCCAACCCTTGCCCTCACAATTCAAACAAACTCCTCTGGTTCCAAGGATGACAAATAACAGAGAAGACCTCCCAACATTTTCCTCATACATCCTTCCAGCCAGATCTCTTTCCTTCAGAAGGGATTGTTGTGAAATGAAGGTGCAGAAAAAGACAAGAAATGTGAAATGGTCAGGAAATAGGGGAAATTAGAGGAATCAAATCCCTGGCTGTACTCCAAATTGTTCCAATAATCAGTCTATATCAATTTCCTTCAAAGTCTCCCTATTGGAATAAAATGCCTGTTGAAATAGCATGTTTTTTTAAAAAATCTAAAGCAGCAACCAATTAAAAAAAAAAATAAAAAGCAAGTAAACCCCCAGATTTCTCACTCCATGTATTTAATATGAGGTTGTTTCCTGATGAAACCCTTAGTAAGTGGGAGTACTCAGGGAGCCACTTGCATTTACATAAATTTGAGACAGAAAAATGCTGTTAGAGTAAGTCCATGGCACTGCATGGTTGGGATTGAGTCTTCCAGCAAAAATTACTCCAGGCTGCAGACAGACACAGCACTGAGTCCCAGGCAAAATTCATAATTAACTTCAGAGTATGTCCTTAAATTCAGTAATTGCCTTCCCCTTTACAACATTAGCAAAATATTTACAGGTTGTTCATGCATAATATACCAACTCTAAGTTATTATTTTACCTTGCTTTTTAGTCCAATTTCTCATTGCCACACAAATTTTAAATATGACTCTATCCCATTCCTGATAACTTGATTTTTACCCTTTTAAAAGAACAGTACACACATCACAGCAACACTCACAGTTAATATAATTTAATGCAAAACTACACACAATTTTCAAAATGGATAGTGGAATTTATTTAAGAGTTCTGCTAGACTCAACTTGATGTAGTGCACCATCATACTGTGGAATACGTAATAACTTAGGATTTTTTTCTTCATAATGGCCAGTAAATTCAAATTCTAATAATTTTTCTATAAGAAATTCATCTGCTAAAGACCCAGGTGAAGCATAAACCACTCACCAGAAGATACCGAGGTTCTCAGCTTGGCAAATGCAGAAGAGATTTAAAGGAATCATCCATTTGCTTTTTTGGCACAAAAGTCCCACCAATCCATGAGCAATTTCTAAGAGATCCAGGACGGAAATGACAAGGAGCACACCCAGCAATGGCTGGTGAAGAGTTCACCAAAAGGACAGAGAGAAAGTGGCAGAACCAAACCCAAATGTCCACCACAATTCTCAAGACTCCTGGGCAAGGTGTGTTCTTCCAGCCACTCCTACCTTTTTTCTGGTTACAATTTAATTCCCTTCTGAGAGGAACAAAAAATCCCACATTCAGATTTGAAAGGAAATGTGTAAGATGAATGTATGAAGGCTTTGGAGGCTGCAATAAAAAACACCAGATGGCTGGAGAGTGACTGCACGCCCCAGTTCACTTCTGGGCCCCTGGTCCCGTTCTGACTCCGGTGACGCCAGCAGAGCCCCCCCAGTGAATTCCAGCCTGAGGATCACAGATTATCCCACTTGTGCTGGGCAGGAGAGCCTTGCACAGACTGTGGTTACCCACTCCTCAAGCTGCAGCCATTCCATACATCCTGCAATCCCTACAGGAATCAAGGATAATGTCTATTTTCTGATATTTTTTATTTCTGATATTTTGTTCTCCTTACGTCAGCTGCAATACAGATTTTAACTTTAAAAAGGCAAATCAGAGAGCAGTGGGAAGGATCAAGTTTAGAAGATGTTGCCCATTAATAAATTATGGTGAATGAGGAAACACCAGGATTCACTCGTGAAACAGGGAGGCTGAGGAAGGCTTGGTATTGTTTCCTGTGCTAATGAGAGAGGGATAAACATGACTGAAAAATTAACAGGAGTTCAGACTGGGCAGTAGGAAAACTTCCCACCTGTAACTCCCTTTACCAGGGACTGGAATAGCCTTGCAGAAGGAGGTTGTGGGATCTCCACTGCCAGGATTTGAGGTGAGGTCAGAAAAGGAGCTCCCAGGATGTGATTTAGATTTAGTGAGTTCTACCTTGAGGTGGAAACATGGACTCAATGACCTCCTGAGCTGCTTTTCAGCCCTATTTTCTATGGTTTTTCTATTCTATTAAAAACATGTGAAATTTCCCTTAGCTCTTTTCCTTAAAGGAAGGAGGGTAATTCAAGAGACACGGGATCTCCAGAGCATAGTCCTTAATTAATTAACCTGATAACGTAACCTGCAGTCACATTGTGGTGTGTGTGCCCCCTCCAGCACCTGCCCTACATTCCAGTGTCTTCTGCCTCTGGAATGTGGAGCTGGATCACAGAGAGAGTGGTGTGGCCTAACTCTCTGGGAAATCAATGGGAATTGAGGTGACTAATTAGGAATTGTAATCAGGCCCTTAATCCAAGGCAATAGAAAGACCTGCCTTTGGAATCCGATTAGCTGCTTAATAATTCAAAACAGGCACCCAGTAATGCATTGAGTGCCTGGGAAAAGGCATCTTTTTGTGAGGCCCAGATCTCACATTTCCACTGAACTCCCAAGGAAAGAGAAGCCAACCCTGCATCAAAGCAGAATCTAAAGGTAGAGGTATCTAGACTGGAAATTAACATTTTGTGGTTGTCCTCAGTCAGGGCTGCTCATTTATGGCTGTAAAATGCTGCAGGACTGAAGAACCAGCTCTTCTACCTCTACTTGTAAGGAACGATTCTGTAATGATTTCAGTTCTTCTAAGACTTCTCTGCCCTATTAAAAAAAATTTAAATAATTTTTTAGGGTAGCATCTCCCACATAGGCAGATCTCTGGGTGCACTACACTGACAACACCATCTGCTGATCCCCTGCTCTATCCCAGCTGCTGAGAATCAGAACTGAGAGACTTAATTACTGCACATTTCAATAAGGATTTAATTTTATTTTTGTTCTTTCTGCTGTAAATGCCCATGAATCAGAGGGTCACTTTAAGCCCAGAATTCAATTTAATTATACTCAAAGGCATTTTTATCATTAAACAGGTCAACTTATTAAAAAAACATCTTGATTAGGAATAATGGAAAGCCTGGCAGGCAATCCAGGAGAGTTTCACTCTGAAAGCTCCCATATCCATTTATTTAGATTTGTTTACTAAGCACTGGGCAAGGTCCCACTGAATGAACATGACAGTATTAACTGAAACTGCATTCAATATTTAATTTGAAGTCGATTTTAATGCTTATTTATTTATTTATTTTTTTTTTAAATGGGAATATTTACCAGTATTTGTAAACTGGACTATTATTTTCTAATAAAGGCAGGCAATGAGAAAAGCAACAAAAAAGGCCATTGAGTGAGAATAGAACTGGGTGTGACAGCATCCTTCCCAAGGTGCAGAGTGATTCCATAGAATCAGGCCCATCCCTCAGCTAGGATTGGATCCTTGCTCAGGTAGGACACTCTTAATTACATGCCAGGGAGGATGTCTCTGATGGACTATCCTCATGTGAACCAGATCTAAATAGAAAAATCCATGCTATTCATGAAAGCCTTGATGTGCAACGTAGAAGAGAGTAAACATTCTGGAGAAAAACCATTCTGGATAGGAGGGAACAGAAGAAAAGCAAAGCTATTTTCATGCTTGGGTCTTTTCAAGGCAAGCATTTGCATATTTTTGCTCTATTTCGTATGCAACTCCGTGTAACATGATTTCTGTGCTATTTATAAGGCTAAGTAGTCAAGTAACTGTGTTTTATATATCCCCTTCCTTTATGCTCCCCATTTTCATTAACTGTTTGTTTTCTAGTAGTTCAACAGGCCTAGAATTCATTTATTTATTTAGTGGTATGGTCAATACTAATTTGAAAACTGGTTGTTATTTTTAACTACTTGCTCTATGTATAAAAAAGAATTAATTCCATTATTTTAAGCTAAAGGCTTTAAAAGGTAATGGCACAAGGATGCAATGAGAGAAGAGAGTTCAAGTTTTTACCGATTTCCAGAAGGTTTTTACCTTCATCTTTATGTCCTCATGACACAGAAAGTGAATCAAATTGCAGAGATAAAAAGCTATTACCTGAAAGGAGCCTGATTGCAAAGCCAGTTCTCCTCTGGACTTGGAGGCCTTGGAGCACTTTCCTAATTCACCCAGGATTACTTTATGACCCTGATCATAGATAACCACAAACACACAGATATCTCCAATGGAGGAACTAGAAGCAATTTCTGTTCTTGGAAGAAAGCTGTATTTTTTGGTTCAAGAAGGTATCCAGACACAAGAGTAGCAGCTCTCACAATCCACAAAAACAACGTGGAATTACCACAACCCTGGACTCTTATTTTTCATTTTCAACTTCCCTTTCTACATAAAATCAAACATCACACAGCTACAGCACCACAGAACTGTCAGCAAACAAGGACCATGAGGATTTTATTTGCCATAAACTGTTGCTTATGGCAGATGATCTCAGAGGTTCATGGATGTTCAGATTTATCAGAACTGATGCAGATGCTCTAAATACAGAAATGTATTAAAATGGGGATATATCCAATTCTTCTCACATGAGTTCTGGTGTTCCTTTCTCTCCCATGGCCTCATCTCTCTCCTCTCCCAGCTTTGTAACATCCCCTCAGCTGAGATTGTTCCTCTCCTGTCCAGACTGGAAAGAGCAGCAGATTTCCTGGTACTGGATTCATCTGCTGCTCTCTGATGATCTATTTTTGCTCAGATGATTCAATTTAATGTCCCTACAATGTACAAGGCTAACCTAAGCTCTCTCAGGTGATGACCTAAGGAGTAACATTACTTTTATTAGTCGTAAAAAATTTCCAAGATTAAGTCTCTTAATGAATCTGAATGAAAAAAAGGAACGAACACTGAAAATACACAAACAGTGAAAAAACACAAATAGTGAAAATATGCAAACTTGCTGCTGCAATGTGACACTAAAATGTGCTCAATGGTCTCCAATTAGGTCTCATACTGCTTACATTCACTTTCCAGGTATTAGGTAGTTGGTCATTGTTTGGACACAAGAGCAAAGACATTTCAAAAGACACTTGGATGTTTAATTGGAATTCTCTGTAGGAATTTGCTTTATTTTTTGTTATCATTCCTACAAATTCCTGAGGTAGCATTGTAAATAAGGTCACCACAAAGAAATGGAGCTGTGTAGGAACAGAACAGAGCAGCACTTGGTTCTTGTGCTGCGTCCTCACCCTCTTTACTTCTGCACGTGGCCCTTGCAGCCCTTCTGCAGCCCTGCCCATCAGTTTGGGAAGTGGCAGTGACAGGAATGCCAGTGATGTCATCTCTGTCACTCAGCACTTCCCAGGACACCGTCCCTGTCACCTCCACACTGACGAGGAGCACACCAACAGCACTTTCCAAATGCTGGACAGGGTGAAAGAGCAGCTAAGGCAAAGCTGGAGCAAGGGATGGTGGTGATGTAAATCCCCAGTTCCCCTCAAAAAATCCAGGAATACACGGATATGTGTTGGAAATTTTGGGATCTGGGCTGTCTTTTCTTGCCTTCCACTGGAATTTCAAGTAGTGGCTACTGAGCCCTGCAGAAAATGCCCCCTGACCCAAAGAATTTACAATTTCAATATTGAAATTGTCAGTCAAAAGGAGAGGAAAGAAGGGCAAGAGAAGTGAAGCATTGAAGGCATGAAAAGAATAATGATTTGCCACCCAGGTTACTTCCACCGCCTGGGGGGGAGATTTCTATTCAAATATTGTTTAGATTATTATGATGAAATTAGGACAGGTAACAAGAGCAACTTCCAAACACAGAGGTCTAAACCACAACCAAATTGTGCTACAAATAAGCAGCACTCAGAATGATAAGATTCCTAATGAAATATTAGTCTTGCTGCCACATATGTCAATCCCTAAACTTAGGGAAAGGAACACCCAGAATATAAATTTGACTCAAGGCAAAAGCAGCTGCAAAGCAAAGAATGAGCTGATTTGACACTTGCTAAAAAAAGTCCATTAATCAGAGGAGAAATATTTATGCTTTCAAGTCAGAATACCAGACTTGAAAAACCAAATATCTGCATAAATTCCTCATTGTATTTCCAGACTTTCAGCCACAACACAACCATTTCTGTGAAAAACGTGCTTATACAATTTTGTGGGTGTGTTAACAATTAGTGAGAGTAGAATTAACAGATGTCCCACATCAAGAGATCTAAAAAATGCCACACAGGTAACATGAAGAATATTTCAAGCTGACCCTGGGCCACTTCTTAAAATCAGATCACGTTTCATATCATCCCAAAGTGGTGGATTTAACCTGCAAGTTGGAATTCATTTTATACTGCATAATTTCTTCCTATTAAATCTGAGTGGTTCTTTAAAAAGTAAATTCTTTGCGATGGGTATTTTTAATGGGAAATTTGAAAAAATAGCCAATATCTAATCTTAAAGTTCTCCTGAATTTCTGTTGCTATAACAACGCATGAAAACCTTTTTCCTGTTGAGGACATCTGTAGCTATTTTTACAGGCAACAGCTGGATTTGTCTGTCTGAATTTCACTTATAAGGAAAAGTGTTTTATTTGCTGCCTTTGAACAAGCTTTTAATATAATGACAAATGTCAGAGCCCAGCAGGCTCAGTAGTTGAATAATCTGATATAGAACACGTATTACATGGCAAAACTCTAAATTAAGCAACAATTTGATTAAAAGTCTCAATTTGATTGAGAGTCTCACAGTCCCCACATGCACAGACACCTCCTCCTCCCAGATTCAGCACTGGAACAACAAGAGCACAACAAGTCTTTGGAAATGAGATCTTTGATCTCAGGAGATGCCACCTTTGTACTTGAAATTTGTCTAAAATTTACCAATACAGAAGAGCAAGAGTCTGACTTGCAATTTCCTGTAGAACGAGGTGTGTCAGGCACCTGGGAACATCCAGCATTCTGAGCTGCCCAAATCCACTGAAAATGGACCAGCCAACTTCTCTCATCCTTCTCTACAAAACTTTCTTGTACAATAAAAGCAGCAAATCAAGTCAGTGATGAACATGCAGATTTCTCCATAAATAACTGAGCTCTCCCAGCACCTTGCAGGATTAGGCTTTGAGTAATGTTGTCTCCCAATTATTGATAAGAATGAAAAGAGAAATTCGGGCCTCAGACAACCAGGCAACACCCAAACTGGCATTGAGAGAAGGCCATTTTAGCTGAGAACTCCNCTCCACTTTGTGTTGTACAGGATATATTTATTATAATTATTCTTGCACATAATTTAGAATATAGGATCATTAGCATGAATCCCTGGAGTGAATTGTTTGAGGATTAGGGAAGAATGAGCAATATCCTAATGCTGATTACAAATCACTGCTCCCATGTGTGGGGAGAACCTGCTGGAAGCTGCATCCCTGCACTCCCAGACACAGCAGCCTCCAGTGGTGCAGAGCCTTTCAGAGTACAAGGAGGCACAAAAGGCTACGTGGATTCCTGAAAGACTCCCTCCTGCTGTTTCCAAAAAGACCTGTTAGTGATGAACTGAAATCACAAACAGAAATAGCACTGAGACTCCACTGGGATGTTGGAAATACACAATATATGCATTATACAGAGGCAGGGACTGCACCTATGCCTGGGACACAGGGATTAGGAGAATATTTGCTTTATTTTTCAAACAAAAGAGAGGAGGGCATGACATTTTGTGAGCAGGGTCCTGTATCTTTTTTCTTTCTGATTTTAGCTGTAAATACATAATTACTGTAAATGCATTCAACACCTACACGGCTTCTAAACCAGCCCAGAACTGTTCCTATTGCATGTGCTGATCAATAATTACCAATTTCATGCAGAGACAGGTAAATTGCCAGTGCTTCACCCCAGGACACTTCGTGCTCAGACAGACGCCTACAGTTTAAAGGCAACAGTTTGCAACACAAAAGGCAAAACCAGTCTGAAAATTTTTCTTAATAATTTGCTTCCAGCTGATTGCTCACCACATTAAGATGTACGAGTTCCTAATGCAAAAGTCCTGAGTATGACTTGGATGTCCAGGAGACTCACAGCCCAGTGGCAGACAATAGTTTTGTTGACGCATTCTAAGCTGAATTTATTGGAGAGCTTCCTGAAGAGAGAAGTATTCAATTACCCAGTAAATATCAAAGAACATGCTCGATGTTGCTGTCCTTCCCTTGGACAGGAATTCCAGGCTTTGAAGTGTGACCTTTTGTTCAGGCCTACTGGAGTCTGTGTTTAAATTGTGTGCTGGAGAATTGGACACAGTGCTGAGCTTAGGAGTCATTTCCATGCAGGTTTATCCACAATGCAGGAAGCAGCACAGAAAGTACAGAGGGCCCAAGGCAGCAGTTTTTCAACAATTCTCTAAAAGAACAAACCAAACCTCCCAAAAAAAGATTAAGAGCAGGGATATGAAAGAATTGAAATTCAATATCTGAACTCTGCCAGGCTGAAGAGCACCTGGATGCTTTGCTGTTGTTAGCAAGGGAACAAAGGAAAATAACACAGAGAATAAAACTGCCTTGGAATGCAGCCAGGACAAAGCAGAGAAATTCTGTCCCAGGATTCATGATCCATGTGAAGGCTCATCTGAATTTCCACTCATTAATTGATTACTCTGCTGATCTTCAAGATATGAGGCCAACAGACCCAGCAAAGTGCAGGGATGTGACAGGATGGGCACGGAGTGGGAAGCAACTTATTTATGAGGATATGGCAGAAAACAAGTAGTTCATGCAACTTAAAGAATTGGAGAATGACCTTGTGTTAATCAGGTTAGCATGCCCAAGGGAGTGGGAGGGAAATCTCCTTACTTAATAAGATCAGTCTTGATTTTAGAGATAATAGGGACATAATTACAAATTGGTGAGGATGATGTGACCTCCAACCCATCTTTTAAATCCTCATCTCAAGATGCTTAATGAACCCAGAGAAAGTGGAAAATAAAATGGAGTAAGGAATGATGATCAGAGCCAAAGCCTGGTGGAGAAGTCTTCAATAATAACCACACTTAATTTTGAGGAACTGAAAGAAACATTTTAACACCACGAGAAATAAGATCTATATGCAGCAAAACCTTTTAACACATCTTGTAAAGCAAATTGCTTCAATACACTCACACTTTAACAGTGTGTTTGCAGCTTTACCACACAAAATGAGAGGAAAACACAGAGAAAATGAACTGGTCTTTCTTTGAAGCAACCTCCACACACATCTTCTTGGATAACCTTCCAAAAAATGTGGCCTTTTCTGTCTACTATTTATATTTACTGGGCTGTTTTAATGGGTTTTGGAAGCAATCTCTCAGCAATCAATCTCTAGAAACACAACAGGACTTGGGTTTTGCACCAAGGGACACAAACATCTGTAACCCTGCAGGTGTTACCATCTGCTCAGGTATTAGAATTTGTACCCACAAATACAGAAGTATTTCAGGCACTATAAATACCTTTGGTTTAATATTTTGGTCATTTTATGAATGTTTTAAAAGTTCAAACCTTATGCACAAATGTTAGAAAAATATAGATGTTAAAAAAGTAAGAGAGAGGTTTAGATGGGATCTTGGGAAGGAATTCTTCCCTGTGAGGGTTTGAATTGCAGAGAGGATTTCTGCCAACAGTGACTGACCTTGAATTAGGCCTTGACACTTCAGAAAACACTGGAATTTTTCTCATTTCAAGACCATCAGCATTCAAAACACAAGTGCCACTGACCCCCCACGTGCTGAAATTCTGAAAAGTTACCTTTAAACAACAGGATCCAAGTAATACCAAAGAATTACTGAATCTCTTTACTACTGTTTTTCCAGATGAATTATTTAATATCAAAACCAAAGAAAAAAATTCTAACCTAGTGACTTCGAGATGACATTGCTGTCTGTTCCCAATCACTATGTGATCCTCAAGCTGAAATCAAAAGTTGCCACATAAATTTAATGCTATTTAAGAAATCTAGGGTTTAAAGAAATTTAAAGCAGAAATAACAATAGAGGATAGCTTGAGGGGAAAAAGAAATCAGTGGAAAGCCATGAAATTTCTCAGTGTTCCATCCTTCATGTCACAAATAATCACTCCAGAGGTATAAACACACAGGCAAAATTCAATTAATGCTTTCAAACGGACAAGAGTGGTTAAAAATAATAAAATTAAGCCTTTTTAATCAGAAAGCATTGCCAAAAGGTGCATCCAATGAAGGCCAGCACTCATTCCAAGGCCTGGGAAGGATTCCTGTTAATGAGCCCAGAGTGTTCCTAAAGATCCTGGGTCTGTCCTGAGCCAGCCCCTCCTGTCAGAGCCCCCAGAGGTGCTGGAAGCTCTTTCCAGAACTCCTGGCTGGAGATGGGGTTGCTATGATATATTTCTATGGAATAACAGGGAAAAAAATTATGGAAAATGTGAGGATTGCAGGCATGTTCCCTGGGAAAAACATATCTGATCACAGGAAGTCAGCAACAATCCTGACCTATGAGTTCCTTACTAAAAGAAGTTCTTCCCACTGTTGGTTCCAATTTGTGCTCATTTGGAGATGAATCCAACAAAAAAAAAAAAGAGAGAAGAGAGGGGAAACAAACCAAGTATTTTGTTGAAAAAATATTAAGGCACTATAGAAAGAGTTTTTGTGTTGTTATGGAAACCCAGAAAGCACAGGCTAGGAAAAAGAAAAGTGAATAAAGAAGCAATTTCAACTGCAAAGATAAACATGTCCTTGCTTCCCGGAAAAAGTCCTTCCAAAGGATTTTGTTGATGCTGTGCATCCAAGCAACTGAAAACTACAAATTCTTCCCCAGAGAAACACAGATAAAAATTTGAAATCCACTGTAACAAAATAATAAACAGGACAAGGAATAAAAAAAACAGATGGAGTTATCAAAGTGCTGTTTTCACACCCACAAAGAAGCAGTTTGCTGAAAATGCAGAAAACTTCAGATGCTCTGTTTTAAGTAATCAATAGAGTGGTGGAAAAGGACAGGATTCTGTATTTATCTGGAGAAAAATAGTTTTCTGCTCCTCTCCCACATTTGTATTTGCATTTCATACATTTTGAGCAGGTAGCCAAAGAAATAATTCTGTTCTCTAAACATAAATTACTTAGGAAGAATTCGTTGTTTTATATGAAGCTACTCTGAATATGCAGAATAAAATGCAAAAATGTCCATTATCTGTTAGTCTATAGTGCTTTGCACATGAAAAGTTAATTTAAATATATTTTCTGACATGGTCCTAAGTTGCATTCAAAAATAATGGTAATTAAGTGCACAGATGTAACCAAGTTTTAGCTTTAAAATTCTCATTCTGTCATTAATTCTTAATGAAATGGCACAAATCAGTCCTGCTAATGACATAATGTTCTTATGTACCTGGATAATCTGCACTGCTCAGGTATCCTGGAACTTGTCAGTTCAGGATCAGGATGGATCCTTCAGGGAAGAGCACCCAAAAGTGGCCCTTTCCTTACAAAAGGCCAGAGGTTCCTGCACTGAAAACACCTTTCCACTGCTTGAGAAGGAAAAAAAAGGAGTTTTTTCACTTGTAGCAATGATCACCTGCTTATGTAAATCAACAAGACAAAAGAGGGTTTGTAATCAATTCTAAATATTCTAAAGAATCAATTCTCAATATTCAAAACCTCAG
>VZTR01024971.1:10729-23717 GCA_013400775.1 Chaetops frenatus
GAACTTAAAGTTGCTGATTTGTTTTAGGAAATTGGAAAGAAAACCTTAAATATTCCCTTCCAGTGAAAAATTTGTAAATGCAATGTAATGACGGGTTTTTTTGGTTTTTCTTTTTCACTTGCAGAATTATTGAAGATCTTTTTCTGTATATGTTTTTGGCGTGTTAGAGTAGAAGTGAATGTTACACAATAAAATTTTTTTACAGAATTTCCATTGTGGCACCCAATGTAAGAGTCCTGTAGGCTAAAAAACAGGAGCTTGACTACAAACCATTTGGGAGGTGTATTTTCCTGCTGGAAATGTTTTTTTAAAAAATAATGTCATTTACAGTACTAAAACAGTAAAACAATGTGTGTCTATCTGCAAGGGAAGTACATTTTCACATAAATTCCATAAATACTCTCATTTTCTGGGATTTCTGTACAATACAAAATACTTTGTATTGTACTCTGTGTTGAAAAAAACCTTGTGATAATAGAACGTGACATCTAAAATAGATACACTCATGATGGGTTCGATTTTATGTATTCTGCATTTTTAGTTGTAAAAGAGCTATTTTCAGTATAGCAGCTATAATGGAGAGCCATTAGCCCCTTAACCTTGCCTAAGGATGGGAGTAAGGGATACTTGCTGCTGGGGTTAGCTAGTATTTATAAAGTGGTTTTTAACACAGTTGGAGAGGAGAGTGATAATGAGAACTGTTCCAAGCAGTATTTTTGCATTGTGAACTCTGGAAAGGATTTTGAAATATATTGAAAAATATATTTGCCCATTTTTAGGTTACTTCAGTGACACATTTTGATGGTATCAGAGAGCCAAGTTAGTGCAACAAACTAACCAGAAAAGCTGAATGAGCTCCCTCTCCAGCATAAATATAACCGTGAATTGGCAGTGGACATAAGGAGCAATGCATATGATTTCTTCCCTGATCCCCTTTTCTTTTTGACTGGATTGTGCTCTAACTACCCATGTTCCATTTAGAATTTGTTTTTGTCTTGAAAACTGGAGTTTGAGTTTCAAGAGAAAAGCCAGATAACTTCTGATACCTTTATTTTAGTCAGGTAGCATAAGAAATATTGTAGTAATTGGGAAAATCAATAAAAAGCATTACTTCTCTTTTTCTTCCCTTTCACCACGTAAGTGTAGGTGACTAATTGAAGCACAGTAACTGTATTATTACAGTTTCATAATGAAAGCAGGTGATAAGATAGAAGGTAATAGAACACAGTTTTCTGCATGCCTGTGGTTGCTTACATGTAACTGGGACCCTTTTGCTGTGGAAATGGCACAGACTCTCTGCAAAATCATTTAACTAGAGTGGGCTGTGATTTCATCCCTAATGCCTCTGCTCCACAGATTCAACCTATTTAAGAGAGAAAAATACAGTGGCTGTGAAGACATAAGACCAACATGGGAGTTTTTTTAGGTGGTTCTTGAATGATTTCATGATTTGAGAGAACCAAGCCCCCTCATGTTTCCTTATGAGATTTTGTGAATATCCACAACCCACTGTCCTTGGCTGGATTAAAACCAGATGTTTATTGTGCTGTGTTATTTTTTTTTAAGGCTTAGAGTATAGTTTATGTTAGATTAAGTACCTCCACTAGGTATATCTCAATATTGAAACATAGCGTGAGATATGCTTCTGTATGAATCTAGAAATGTGAGAACACAAAGGATCTTCAAATCTGAAACCAGCAATTTCTTCCTAAATAATCCTTATCCTTTAGAGAAGGTAGAAAAATCTGACACTTAACACAGATATAACTAATATTAATTTTCAACATAATTCCTTAAATCAGTTTTCCAATACAGCACATGAATTCCAGTCTTGTGTCACCATTACAAGTTTTTCTTAATTAACACTGCAAATACTTGGAAATGTAGTTATAATGGTAATGCATTTCATTTTTTGTTTTAGCCTGAAAACCAACGTTTTTTTGTGGGGAAAAGACTGCAGAACACAAGGAAAACAGTTTTCCAAAATACGTTGCATTATTGTGCTTGTAGATAATGATATTAAAGGACAGTTGTAAATACAATCTACAAGATTGCTGTATTTCAGTTTACATTTGCAATACAATAGTAGTGATTGCTATATTGTTAGAGGACTATTAGTTGCTCTCAGCCATCTTTTAGCTGAAAAGAAAATTCAGTTTGCAGAAAACAGTTTGGTGGTTTGGTTTTTTTCTTGCAATGTTTTGCATGTGAGAAGCACAAGCTGGGAAAAGGCACAAGGAGGTGAAAAAATATGGCAATAAAGTCATTCTTTGATCAGATTAGGGATAACAGCCCCCACGAAGTTATTGCAAAATAGTTGCATAATAAACCTTGTTTATCAGTAACATTGTTGGTTGTATTTATAACAAGGGAACTAAGTGAAATTCAACATCGTGTTTTAACCATAACATCTAATAAGATCTGAAGATGTCTGACTGAAATAGTTTGGTTTGTTTTGCTTAAAATTTAGCTCTTTTTATCAGCTAGTCTTCTTGAACTTGTGTGTGTGTGTATGGTTGTGTTCAAATTAGCATGATCTATGCACATAATAAGCCTATTTCCTTTAAAGTGCTGGAGTGCTTACTTTTCTAAGTTTATCCATATAAATTAATAATAAAAGTAATCAGTAACTTGCACTCCCTGTGTTATTTACTTGAGATATTCCTTCAAGGAATCAGTAGTTTAAGGAGAGATTTATAAACATGGACTGATGTGTGTGAGCGTGGACTTAACCATATGTTACAGCATTGTCTGTTGTTTGTATTGTATGTTAAACAAAATTTCAGCAGATTGCCAGCTCTAGTGTCACTCCTTAAGGTTATCAGAGTCTATAAAACAAATCAAAATAATTCTAGTCTTGCACACAAGAATAATCCTTCTTCCATTTAATGATGTCTTAAATTTCAATTTTCTTTTTAAATGTTTTTGACAGATGAAATAAGGAATGAATGTCTAAAAGGCAGCTCACAGCAGCCACAGCAAGAAAAGGCAAAGGGGGAAGTATTGGTCAAGAGAAGTGGTGACCTATGATGAGATTCATAGCTAGTTAGTATTTCCAGATTAAAGTATTATCTTAATTAGTTCTTGTCATATTTATGTTCCAGACTGACAGAAACACTTTCAAATTCTTTGAATAGCTTTATTTCCTGGCAGGGAAAAAAAAAATCCCACAGACAAAACCTGGTTACAATTGATTCTCTCTTTCCTTGTTTAGGGTTTCATGTCATCATTTTTGCATACTTGAATGCTCCTCCTGGTTTCTGATTTTCTTTCTTGAAAGTTTTACCTTTGATCTAGCTACAGTATTTGCAGAATATTCAAGAAATTATCTAAGGTTCTGAGTTGAGGTATGTAGGGAACAAGTAAAAGAAGTCTATGGTTCTATGTAATAGTCCGTGAAGGTCAGTTCAGTTCAAGCTGCTGAACATTATCTTAAAAAAGTAGCTCCTGGTATAAACTTAATGTGTGTCTTTGTAATATATTTTAGCTTCCTCTGCACTATTTGAAAATCTGGTCAGACATTTAGCTGAAAGTAAGTCCAGATTGCTTTCTGTGTGGGCTATAAAGGGCATATTTGCTTTTCTGTTTTAGGGGTTGAAAAGGGTGTTGAATATTTGGTTTACCAGGATATCATTATAGAAGCAGTGTTTCTTTGTGACTAGTTACTGAAACAGTCTCAAATCTGGAATAATTTTATTCAGTCACTTTCTGGGACTCCTATTTTTTCAGAACTTGGTCTCTCATATGCAGCTCACCACTCTGCATTGCACCTTGCCCTGTCTCTGCAATGGGACATTGCAACACTGCAGCAATGGCCACAGACAACATTGTTTTTTCTGGATGTTTTTGAAATCTTATCATCTGAGACCAGAGTGGTCACCTAAACTAATTCAGTTTCTTATTTTGAGAAATTCCTAAGTTAGAAATACTGGATTTCTAAATGCTCTCATTTGGTTTTTTTCATGCTGAAATGTACTATATATCTGTTCATCAGTGAAATCTGTCTTGTTCAGCATCTTTGTGTTTGTTTCCTGCAAAGTGCTATATGTTATCTGTTATGTATTTGTTTTGTCTTGGTATCTTGCTTTCTATTTTTATTTTACTTCAGTGTTGAGGTTTCTAAAGGATCTCACAGAAGAGGATCCTTTTTTACTGCTGTTTAAGTAAGGAGAGCAATGATCTCTTGTCTAGGTCTAGAAGACCTAGGGAAAGAACTTGTCTAGGAAAATAGGAACTTTGGTATCTTTTTACAGTAGGTAGCACAGGAAACCCAGCCACATTGCTTTAAATAGCTAAAATGTCTTGGGAAAAAAAAGCAAAACATATGGCTTTAGCAACTAAACGAAGTGGAATGAGAACTTCTCAGATGAAAGAAGTTGTTCAGAAATCCGATTTGAAATAGTCAATGCAATAAATGGTGATTTTGCAAGCAACAGGAGACACCACTGTGATAGGCAGTGCAGCTGGTTTACAGCTGGTTTAGAGCCTTCTCAGTGCTCCAGCCCTTGGGCAGTGTTCTCACTTCAGTTAATCAAGACTGACCTACTCAGCTGCAAACTGAGTGGGGCACAGAGCTGATCCTCTGCCAGGCTGGCCATGGGAAGGCAGGGTGTACTTGCTCCAGTGCTTTCACAGGTACGTCCCTGTGGCTTCCAGGCGAAGGGAAACAGCTGCTTCAAGGCAGTGTGGTGCTTGGGCTGATAAACCCACAGCTGTCAGCACACAGGCCCATGCAGGAGCACACCCACACAGCACCACTGCATATGCACACACACGTGTTCCCATTGCTGTCTAATCCCGTGTGATCTGGTTTATCCTTTTTTTGCAGGAATCCTCCTTCGTCCTGTTGCTTGAGATAATGAAAGAGAACTCTCATTGGTCTTACCTTTTACAGATTTTCTGTACAAAAATTCCCAATTTAAGTTAAGTGATCAGTTAAACTAATGTCAGGCACGTCAGGTGAATGTGTGAAAGGGAGACCTAAAAACCACAGGGTGCTGACAGCCTACAGTAATTGAAGGGGGTTGTGGGAGCTGGAGCTATAGCAGTGCTTGAAGTCTCAATCAATGATGGTTGCTTCAGTATTGATTCATAGGATAACTGCTTTCACTTGGGCTGAAGTAAGGAGAGTAATTGAGGTATAATAACCTGAGCTAACTGCTCCAGTAAAGTCTATCATGACTTAACAAGGCCAAATTAGGTAAATTTGCTTGGTAAATCTTTTTCTTTTTTGAAGACTTCCTAATGCTATATGAGAACTGGTATGAAACTGTGTTCTTAATCTAAAATAAAGATCAAGTACAAATGGTTGACCCTGGCTGGATGCCAGGTGCCCACCAAAGCTTCTCTATCCCTCCCCCTCAGCTAGACATGGTAGAGGAAATATGACTAAAAGTTCCTGAATCAGCAGAGGTGCAGGGAGGGATCACTGTTACAAAAGTGTCAGTTTCAGGGACATTAATTTAATTTCTTACCAATCAGATCTGGTCAGAGTATCTTCCTCCCCACCACTCCATTCTTTGCAGGCTCAACTTCACTCCCAAATTCCCTACATCTTGCCACACTGTGATGCAGTGGGACAGGCAATGGTGATAGTCAATTCATCACATGTTGTCTCTGCGTCGCCTTCCTCCTCAGGGGAAGGACTCCTCACCCTCTTCCCTGCTCTAGTGTGGGGTCCTTCCACGAATTCTCCATGAATTTCTCCACCATAAGTCCTTCCCACAGGCTGCAGTTCTCCACTGACTGCTCCAGCATGGGCCCCACCCAGGGGGTGCAGACCTTCAGACACAGGCTGCTCCAATGCAAGTCCCCCACAGAGTCACAAGTCCTGCCAGGAGACCTGCTCCTGTGTGGGTTCTTCTCTCCATGTGTCCCCATGCCCTGCCAGGAGCCTGCTCCAGCATGGGCTTCCCATGGGGTCACCACCTCTGCTGGGCACATCAGTCTGCTCTGACATGGGGTCCTCCATGGGCTGCAGGAGCACAGCCTGGCTCACCATGGTCTTCCCCACAGTCTGCAGGGAAAGTGCTCTTCTCCAGCACCTGGATCCCCTTACTCCCCTCCTTCCTCACCTTGGTGTCTGCAGAGCTGTTTCTCTCATGTGTTCTCACTCCTGTCCTCTGGCTGCAGTTGTGCAGTTTTTTCCTCCCTTCTTAGATGTTATCCCAGAGGCACTATGACCCCTGTTGGTGGGCTCAGCCTTCTCTTGCAGCTGGATGGCACTGGCTCTGTCTGACATGGTGGGAAGCTTCTGGCATCATCTCACAAAAGCCACCCATGAGGTCCTGCCGCTACCAAAATCATGCCACATAAACCCAATACAGCACAATAATCTACAGGTTTGCAGCTTTTCCTTGGTAATAATCACAGTGAAGAAGATAGTAATTTAATTGCCTTAAACCCTGTGTTCTTGGTCAGTGATGCAGTTCAGCATATGAATCTGTCAATTCCTCCAGAAGGAGCTCCTCAAGTTGTTTCTCTTTCTAATGAAACACTTCAGCTGCCATAAGATTCTTATGTTTCACAGCAGCTCTGATATGAATTAAATGCAGCTGCTGTGTACGAACAATGGTAGCATAGCTTTTGCTTTCTTTTGGGTTTGCTTGTAAAAACACCCTTTTTTGAGTACAGTTCAGTTCCTTTTGTATCAGCTGATTAAAATGTACATGCATGCTTGAAGGCCTTTCAGAATTTGGATTGATACACGTATTAATTTGTGGCAATATTACTTCTTTGTACATTTAGCTTATACTAGGAATGTCAGTATTTAATTGTAGTTATTTCTCAAGAATTGTTCTTGGAGAAAGATATGATTTGGGAGTGTAGTAATTACTGTTTTACACTCCACTTAGTTGGCAGCACCTCTCTTATGTAGAAGAGATAGGATAAAAAAAAAACAAACAAAAAAACCAGGAAAAATAATTTAATCTGATAAAGCAGTTTTACTAATCCTGGTAAGCCGTTCTAAGAACTTAACTGTACCATTTCCCTAAATTTTAGATACATTCATATAGGTAACTTTCCAACTATGAATTGTGAACTGAATCAGTTTTTTTACTATTGCTGTGCTTATTTATGACTGTTAAAGCACCTGTGTCATTTAGACAGGATTGTATTAAAATCCTGGAATGTTCATAGCAAGACCCACTTAAGGATTTATGGCATTACTAAAAAAAGACACATTGTCAAGGGGACGTGCTGCCAGTTTCTCTGTATCTGCAGAATTACATAAAAATCAGAATGAGTCTGTTCTCATTGGAACTGGGAATTTCACTAATCTCGTAGTGTTTACATTAAACAGAGACAAACTTTTTCAAAGACTCTGACATAGAGTTTGTAAATATGCAAAGACAATTGTAATGTATTTCTTGGCAAGCTTTACGCACAATGAGGTGGAATCAGATGTTGACTTAATGTATAAATATTAATGTGTATATATGCTATTTTGTCTCATCAACAAAACTGAGTTTTACAATTAGCTGATAAAATATAGAGGGTAGTAAAGCGAACTGCAGTTACAGTTCTTACTCTCTGCAGTTTGTTTAGTTATTTGTGACGTGTCCTAGCTGTGCTGTCTTTAAAAGATGCATTACCACTTTCATAAGGAAAATGAAGTTATTTGTGTTCCTCAGTATAGATAGGAATTAAATATATGTGGATGGATATCTTACTAAAAAGGGAAATAAATCAGGAATTAAACTGCACAGATGGAATAGAGATAATTAAAATATATGTAAAAATAGGCTTTACAAGCCATAAAAAGAAACCCATCTGTTTAAAAAAAAAATACAACCAAGCATAAAATCAGCTTGACTCGTAGTTTTTTTCATAGCTCTTGAACATCTGTGTGAAACAGTTTACTAGTGTAAGTAATGATGGGTTTGCTTTTATCAGCAAAGATTTTATTTACAGGAGTAGAAGGCTATAAATACAATACAAAGACTGCTGAGCCCACAAGTCTAACTTGGATTGCTTCCACCAAAAGTTTGTTACAGGGGTCCTGCTGTTTGAGGGTCCTGCTTTGAGGCTTTTATTAGTGCAGGCTCCTGTCTCCATATCACATCCTGCCTGAAGGTCGTAGGAATAGTCGTCAACTGCATAAGTATACCTTCTGAAGAAAATAGTATGTAGGAATTAATTTAATGAAATAATTTTTTATTGCATTTATTTTCCTTCCAAAATTTGCATGTATTTGCACAGCAACACTTTATTGACCAGTGCCTTCTTCCTTTCTTGGAATTTTTTTGCCGTTCAGGACTCAAACTTATCCAGAGAGTAAGTCCATAATCTAGAGAAGCCATTTTCCATTTTGGTTTCCTTAATTGTTAGATTATGGGATGTTCTTCTACACTTTCAACATAGTTCAAATCTGTGGTAATACACTGCAAGAAAAATCCACACTTTTGTATCTAGTGTCTGTAGTGCCTGAAGTACCCAGTGAATTTTTGGATACTTGGGCATGCAGCTAGTACCCAAAAGGCTTCTCTCAGAACATGTCTGGCCAAAACTGAGGAGAACTAAATTTTGAAGTTACCAGTTATCTGCAGTAAAATGTCTAGTTTTCTTACTTTTCTAATAGAGGGGAATAAATTCCATGTTTTCCTACCTAAACCATGTAACTCCCAGATGTGAAATGAACATTATATTGATCCAAATTTTGGCTGATGCCAGGGAACATTTTTTCTGTTAATGGGGTAAAAAACCTGCTATAACTGCAGTTTAAAGGTAATAGAAAATTTGGTAAAAAGACAGAAGCATATATAAATAAAATGCTGAAAAAAGTATGAAAATTTCAGTATTTTAAATCTTAAGCAAATTTTCTAAAGTTAAGCAAAATATTTAAATATTTTACACAATTTAATTAGTACCTGAAAGCTACTAATCTGACAACAAATCCTGAGGAGTCTATAGCGACAAAATTGATAGAAAATTTTGGTAAACAGAGTACCTCTGTCATCATGCTTAGACTTTTGATCAGAAACTTATTTGTCTTTTGCTTTAGTGAGCAGAAAGAAAACTTAATTCTGTGTAAGAAGCCCAAGGTTGCTCTGCTCTTTTACAGAGCATATGCAGTTATTTACTATAGCCTTCACTAATTGTATTGCTGTTAATTATGGGCTGCATAAATCTTCCTATGGAAAGGCTTTGTTTTCTTTGCTTATAATTTTGTTATGTTTGAACCATCAGATCTAGAATTTTTTATGCCATGAACAGATTTGTTAAAATTTTGTAAAAAAATGTTATTGTCCTTTAAGGAACAAGATTAGGGGAACTGTATCGCTGATGTGTATTAAGGAAAACAGAAATGCCTTCTAACAGACAAATTACTTTACATTTATCCTTGGGGGACTTTACTCATTACTTCAGCGCAGTGACTTGAAGGGGGTGAAATGGGGGCTGGGGAGGAGAAAAAAAATCACATGAAAATGCAGATAGGAAGAGAATGACGGAGTGGGCACTGCAGCTGGTAGAGGAGCACTGGCCAGGGCTTTAAGGTGAAAATACAGCAGGAGGGATCACAAGCACCAACAGGAACAGGGAGGGAAGATATGTGGGGTTTACAGCATTTGCCTTCTGGACTGTTCGGAGTTTTCATTCCTATACTCCTCTCTGTTTAGCAGCAACTAAAAGCAGACTCAAAGTGTGTTTTTTTTTCTAATTTGCCTTCATTAATTCAAAAATGAAGCATGTGCAGAGGATTTAGTATTTAATTGAATTAATAGTAGCAGCCAGGAGTCAAAATGGCTTGACTATTTCTGACCCAGGCTTGAGCTTTTGTGCTTTGACCTTGCTAATCTTCCTGCCCCTGGCTGCCATGTCTCATGCCTTTGATATTTTATTGTAAAGTGCAAAATTGGGCAAAAGCAGTTATTTCTGTTAAACAGATTGAATAATTGGTATTTGCTTTTAAATTTTGTTTCTTGGCAAGGAGCAGAAAATTACACCCAGAATTTATTGAAGAATAGAAGCATTGAAATTTCCTTCACTTAGAAACTGGAGAAATTCAGGCTTAATTCTTTCATTGCAGCAATGTTTTTGAGTTTTTGTAAGAGAAAAAGTGTGTGTGAAGAGAGATATGATGCTTTTGTTAGACTTACTCAATATAGGTCAGAAAATTTGGTCATACAAGCCACCTTCAAGTCTGCAATACAACATTAATTTCCAACTAAATGCAATTTGAAAATAATTATTTGGCATTTTCATTACAGAAATCACTGAGATTGTCTGAAGAAAAACTTCAGTGAGTGGGAGGGAGTGTTGACAAGATTTGGAATGTGATGGACTCATTTATTCCAATGGTGTGTTATGCAGTGAGTGGTCTTTTTGTTTACAGAGGATGAAAATTGCATCATATTTTATACTTCTAAAATACAATTATGTTGTACTTTTTAAAGGACCCTGTGTTTTTTAACTTTTGAATCTTAATTTTTAATTGGCCTTGTTAAACCTCATGAGGTTCCCATGGGCCTAAGTCTTGAGCTTGTCCTGGTCAATCTGGACCACTCAGCTTGGTGTCGTTTGCAGACTTGCTAAGCATTCACTTGATCCTCATGTCTGTGTCATTGATGAAGACATTAAACCACACTGGTCCCAGGATGGCCACGTGAGGGACACCACTTGTCACTGATCTCTGTCGTCCTCTGAATGTCACCACTGATAGATGCTTTTAACATTAAAGAACCCATCTGACACTAAAGAGAAAAAGACCAAATCTAATTTCCAAATAAGAGAGCTGATTCTTCTTCTTGCTTGCTGAAACTCAGGAAACAACTGATCAGATCAGCATATTCAAAACAGTGGTAGGAACAGTAATGAATATGTCTCTTATTTCTAGTTTTAGTGCATTTTGGCTTACTAGGAGGAAGTTCTGATTATTCTTTCTTAGTTTTTGATAAGATTAGTGAACATCGTATATGAGTGAGTATTTGCACATTTTGGTATATAGTTCTCAAAAGGCAAAGGCTACCTGGTTTTGAGGCAGATACACTTGGTACTTCAACCCATCTTCCTAAAACTTTTGTCAGTGCAAATTGAGTGTCAATATCCTTTGTGACTTAACTGCTGCTTACATTCCCTCATTCTACATCCGTCTTCAGTCATAGTAAAGGGAAAATAATTTTGTTGCCACATATTGAATGAACTTATTTCTGTTATCATCTCTCTGAAAAGTTCTTTGTTGCTTTCCACATTTTGTTCAGTATTCTAATCAAACCTTGTCAACCTCAGCAGCAGGTTGAGGGAGGTGATTCTCCCCCTGCTCTGCCATTGTGAGTCTCACTTGGTATACTGCATCCAACTCTGGAGTCTTCAGCAGTCTTCTATCTTTCATGAAGAAAAACATCAACNATAATGCTATGATAAGGGGGAAGGATTTTAAACTAAAAGAGGAGAGATTTAGATTAGGTATTAGACAGAAGTTCTTTATCAGAGGTTGATGAGGCACTAGAACGGGTTGTCCAGAGCAGCTGTGCATGCCACATTCCTGGAAGTGTTCAGGGCCAGAATGGATGAGACTTTGAGCACCTAGTGCAAGGTGTCCCTGCCCATGACAGAAATTTAGAACTAGAAGGTCATTAAGGTGCCTTCCAACCCAAACCATTGTATGATTCCATGACTGCCTATTTTTACTTTTTACGGGATTTTGTAGGTATAGTTGTAACAGCAGTAACAGCTGTTGATGTAGGCACACATCCAAGCAGATAAATGTAATAAATGCATTAGATGGGTTTTAAGCAGCTTCCAAATGTTACTTCAACCTGATCATAAATGAAAATTGTGTGAGTTTCCCTTAATATATATATACTCTTAATATATTGTGTCACCATTGTTATGAAATAGAACTGTTGGCCATCTTGACAGAGTAGTTATTTGCTTAATATTTATTGTATTAAAAAAAATGTAATGTTATGCTACAGAAATAGACTCAGCTATGTATAGTTCTATTCTCATTCCTTCAGAGTATTATAACCTTTTACAGCAAGAGACAAAGGAACAGTAAAATGGATTATTGCCCTTTGTTTCCATTTTCACTCTTCTGTACTCTTTCTATGTACTCCATTCAAAGCACAACTCAAGCCAAAAATTTTAAAAAAACCTAGAAAAACTAATTTCTGAATTATTTATGTCAATTGGATTGGTAAAATCTGAGGCCCTTAATATTTTTTTTTCTGAAATTTTTTCACCCAGAATTCTCCAAATATATAAATCTCATCTATTTTCTGTATTCTATTGCATCTGCCTATTTGTTACCTTTTGGAGTTTTTCTTTTTGCTTTATTTGATTTGAAAATCTATATTAAAGCTAGAACTGCTTTCTATATATTTGATTATTCTGTGACAGAACACTGTGTGAAAACAGAATGATGTGACATAATGTAAAAGAAGATAGTGCATATAAACTATGAATTCCTTAATGAGTTAAATCACCAAACTAGACATACTTCAGTGATTTATAAGAAAATCTTTTATTACTGAAGAACCAATCAATGAATGTGCAGGTCTTTTACTGCCTGGAAAAAAAATTAGTTTCAAATCTATGATTTGAATAGGAGAGTAATACCGCTTTTTTTTTTGTAACATAAGCCTTCAAATCTCTATTAAAACCATTAATATTTTCAGCCATAAAAACACATGAGGCAGTGTAAAATGTGTTTCAAATTATCTTTGTCTAGCTGAAAGACTTTTCCATTTTACTAATCAACCACACTTCCCAATTCAGAAGTCCAACAGTGAAGTATCTTTTTAAGGATATTTTATAATACTGAAAGGATGAAGAATCAATGTTCAGTCTTAGATCTCCTGTCATCATGAAGCTCAGTAGACTTGGATTTTTTTATGGGTTTTTTTTTATATTTAATGTAAGAGTGATTTTTGGTGATGCTATAAGAACACAGTCATGTTAACTAATGTTGTATTTTCATACCATCCAGTAGATGGTATGAAAAACAATCACAGCTTTGCCTGTAGAGAAGAATAATGGCATTATA
>VZTR01024971.1:41047-53283 GCA_013400775.1 Chaetops frenatus
GGAAATAATTCTGTATTTCTGGTGTTAGTAGGTGTTAGCAAAGAGCAGTGGGTTTTAAATATATTTATGATGTCAATATTTTATTACTTCATATAATTTCCCACTTAAGAATTAATACTTATCACATTAATAATGAGCTAAGTTGTCTTCTAGGGAGGAAACTGAGTCAAAGAGAGTTTTATGATTTGCTTATAGTTTAGTTGTCTGCACAGAAAGTATAAAGGCCAGATAATTTGGGTTTTAGACCTGTCAGCCATAAAATGTATGTTTTCACTATATCGCAGTTACTAATTTGACAGAAGTAGAATGTCTTTCCTTGCTGCAAAAATAAACTGGAAATCACTATCAGAATCAATTGCTTAATTCACAAGATTCACACTCCCTCTATTATATTTACACCTCACAAAACATATATTCCAATGGTTTTATTTGAAGTATTGAATTCTCTGTCAGCATGAAAAAAAAAAGTTTTGTTAAGGCCATTCAGTTTTCGAATGTTAAGCAGCACTAACTATTTCCATGTATCAGTACAATCAGCTTTGTACTCCAAAGACACAAATGCAGGGTGCTCTTTAAAAAAATTGTGAATGTTGCTAACTGTTCATTAGGATCTGTGCTAGTTAGGGTTTAGATTTTGGTAAAGTCAGTGGTTCATGCATAGCACTTATGAACTCAGAAGTATTACCCACAGACCTATGTCTAAGCATTTCCTTTAGTTCCCCAGTTGGACAAAGTGAAGATAAACCCAAGATACCTGACCTGTTTAGACAGAGGACAATATTTGCTACTGAAACTCAGACCAAAACAATGTAACTATTTTCTACTGAATGCTTTAAAATTGTATGCCTAAAAATAATGATCTATAAGAATTGGTAATGATACCAGTACCAATGCAAGTTCTTTTTTTGGATAGGAGCCCTTCAACTTAATATCTCTTTCCCCCTACACCCCTCTCTCTCTCTCTTTCTAGATGCAGCAATTGTTCCATGAAAACTATGAACACAACCGCAAGGGTTACATTCAAGATCTTCACAACAGCAAGATCCACACAGCCATAACACTTCATCCAAACAAAAGACCAGCCTACCAATATAGGCTGCACAATTACATACTGAGTCGCAAAATTTCCGAACTGCGCCATCGAACCATCCAGCTCCATCGAGAAAGTGTTCTCATGAGCAAGCTCAGTAACACTGAAGTAAATAAGGAAGATCAGCAACTGGGAGTGGTGCCGTCTTTCAATAATTTCCAGCCACGTGAAAGGGATGAAGTCATCGAGTGGGAGTTCCTGACAGGAAAGTTTCTTTACTCAATGGTGGAGAACCAGCCACCCCGGCAGAGCCTGAGCAGCGTCCTGCGGGCTGCACTGGATGATACCGTGATGCAGGTCATGGAAATGATAAATGAGAACTCCAGATCTAGAGGAAGACTGATCGATTTCAAGGAAATACAGTATGGCTACCGCAGGGTTGACCCTCTGCATGGAGTAGAGTACATCCTGGATTTACTGCTTTTGTACAAAAGGCACAAAGGAAGGAAAGTTACAGTCCCAGTGAGACGCCATGCTTACCTTCAGCAGTTGTTTAGCAAACCTTTCTTCAAAGAAGCCGAGGAGCTGGATGTAAAAAGCTTGCTGGAGGACACCAACACTGACACTCAATCTTTCCTTTCAAATTCTTTAAAGATTTTTTCCTCATCGTTCCAAGGACGTACCAAAGACATTGGGGGACACAGTGACAAGAAAATACATATTCTTGTCCCTATCACGGGAAGATTTGATACTTTCTCAAGATTTATGGATAACTTTGAGAAGACTTGCCTGATTCCCAGGCAGAATGTAAAGCTGGCGATAATTCTCTTCAGTTCTGAGTTGGGCCAAGATTCTAGAAAACACATAGAGCTGATGAAAGAATACAGCATTAAGTATTCCAAGGCAGATATGACCCTGATTCCAATGTCAGGAAAGTTTTCTAGAGGTTTAGGTCTTGAGATGGCCTCGTCTCAGTTTGACAATGACACTTTGCTGCTGTTCTGTGATGTTGATCTGGTATTCACATCAGACTTCCTCCAGCGATGCAGAGATAACACTATTCAGGGAGAACAGGTTTACTACCCTATTATCTTCAGCCAATATGATCCAAAAGTAATATATGGAGGCAACCCTCCAGCTGACAGTAGTTTTATTTTCACAAAAAGAACTGGATTTTGGAGGGAGTATGGATTTGGAATTACATGTATTTACAAAAGTGATCTACTTACTGCTGGTGGATTTGATACCTCGATTCAAGGCTGGGGACTTGAGGATGTAGACCTCTTTACTAAAGTGATAACATCTGGCTTAAAGGCTTTCAGAAGTCAGGAAGTAGGAGTTGTCCATATTTTTCATCCTGTTCAGTGTGACCCCAATTTAGATCCGAAACAATATAAAATGTGCTTAGGCTCCAAAGCAAGTACATTTGCCTCTACCATGCAGCTCGCTGGACTCTGGCTACAGAAAAATTTGGGTGTCAGGTACAATTGGACTCTCTCCTGACAACTCGGCCTCTGTGGCCTTTTTAGGGGAGTTTTACCTCATTGCTGTTATTTGGTTTTGTTGTTGTAGTTATAAACTCCCTCCTTGTAGTCTTCCAAAGACTGTTGACCTCAAACGGGATGACTCTGCTGTTCACTGATGTTTCTTACCCCTACTGGTGAGGTGAATTCCTTCATATTTCCTTTATTTGAAATTCAGTGTAGTCATGGAAATCATACAAGCCTATGGAGCATATTCATCACAGGAGACTGTGTTAGACGGATGTTGTCTTTCAGCTTTTGGACTCAGTATCATTTTTGTTGCATTTCTCAGATTTGATGTGATACAAATATTTACTGGTGAAGGTACCACAAAAGTGCTTTAATGCTTCTTCTGGGGATGGAACTCTCTAAGATAAACTAGAGTTTTATAATTTATATGAGGACTTATATGTATAAACGCTACTTTTCTTCATCTTTAGAATTTTTTAAGTAAATTAATAACTAGAATTGTACCTTTATTTTTTAAAAAAAGAGTAAAGCTGAGGAGCTACTTGCAAATACAACTGGTACTGGCTACCAAGGTCCTTAAATGTCTTATTATTAAAAAAAACTCCTCATTGTTATTCAGTCAAAGTGTAAATGAACTTTATTTTCACAACAAACAGGATTTAATCAAATGCTCATGTACACTTTGAAGATTTTTGAGCCAACATACTTTATTTGCAGGCAAGAAGAAACTATGACTCAACATGGTCATTTATGATAAAGTACAAGCATACACTATTCTTACCTTGAAACTCATAGCATAAGTTGCTCTTTCTCTTTTGAGAATGAGTCTCTAATACATAATTTTCTTTTACATTCCTTTCATAAGACTGCACTTCAGTGTTAAAAGTTAAAGCTCTATTTTTTTTTTTTTTTTAATTTTTCATGAATATTGGTACTCAGTAGCAACTTGTTGTTAAAATTAAAGTAACTGTAGAATAGTTATTTAAGTTTCAAAATTTACTATTGCTGGTCAAAGTTCCTTGCCAATATATTATTGGAGGTTATAAGACTGTGTTCAGATTTATGTCTCCAAACAGCCTGAAGTTGTCATATTGTGGATTAATGAAGTAAAGTATTTACAGTAGATCCAACAGGAGAAATAATAAAATAAATTGCTGTATTTTAAAGAAACGTTTATATAGGGATATATGTGTGTGTGTGTGTGTGTGCGTGTGTGTATATCCCTATATATATAGCTATATAGAGAGAGTAATTTCAAAGTATGTTCCACTTCTCAGTTCAGGCAGTGATTCGTTACAATCATTGTTATTTTTGCCACATGCTTGGAACAGTTCATGTTATGCTGTGGTAAGAGCTTAGAGACATTCAGGAAACCATCAGAATTCAGATAAACTGAAGTTATCACAGTGGGTTTATCTAATAACCTCAGTACCCTTGATTTCAAACTGTATTTCAAACACAGCTGAGCAAGAAAAAGTTTCAAGTTTTTTAGCTGTAACTGACTGCTTCTGTGTTTCCTTAAAGAAAATCAACCAAAAAAACCCCAAAACAACTAAGAGATGGGAATTCACTGGCACATCTGTTAGTGTGAGTATATCCAGATAATTCCCTAAAGCATGAAGAAGGTCAGTTAATGTCTCTTATCTGTGGTTCTCTGTTCTAGACTTACCATGCAAACAAAAAACAACACTGACAAGGATTGAGTAAACTCAGAATTAAAGGGCTGGCCATAGTTTGTTGTGTGCTTTAAAAAGGGCCATTCCCTCACCTTGGAGAAGGTGGTAATTGTGGTAGATGAAAACAGAGAGTGTAATTCATATTTGTACAAGCCCTCCTCGAGGAGAGGTCCTGCCTTGCTATTCTCCGAGAGGCTCTTGCCTTCCTAGCTCAGTATTGTTAGCTCAAATGTCTGACAAAAGAAAAATTCAGTATCACTTATAATATAGTTCTTGGAAATTGCTCTTCAAATTGAGCGCAAAAGTCACACTTTGTTCATTAAAAAAGCCAAGAACAATGAACACATTATATGTTTGATCAATCTCAATTAGCCAATGCAACTCAGATTGTAAATATCAAAAACTAATTGCCTGTTGATAAATGTTTGTGATGATTTCATAAACACAAAAAAGCCTAATGACTTACAAAGACATCTAAGGAAATCATTGTCTACTGGGATGTGTTCCAGTGCTTATTTCAGTTACCTAACTTAGTGGCCAGAAAGTATTTGCTCAGCTCAAAGTAAAATAGATTAGAACAAGCAATGAAACCAATCATTCAGTGGGGATAAAGATGTATACAGAGGGCTTGCAGGATCAGGTCCTACATGATATAAGCAAAATGCTAGTATTTACCGGTACAAATATTTATTTAGTGTCTTGACTGATTCATTTGTTTATATGATGAATTACTTTGTTTAAAACCTGACTGTAAATGTTTATTATGAAATATTGCATTGTCTTTTGAAATAACTATCCTGAGATAACTTGAGAACTTGTGTTAGTTTGTCTAAGGAATAATATGCCTTCTAAGGAGATCATATTAAAAGAAAAAAAAAAAGCANGTACAAATATTTATTTAGTGTCTTGACTGATTCATTTGTTTATATGATGAATTACTTTGTTTAAAACCTGACTGTAAATGTTTATTATGAAATATTGCATTGTCTTTTGAAATAACTATCCTGAGATAACTTGAGAACTTGTGTTAGTTTGTCTAAGGAAAAGTGTTAGAGTAATGTTATGTATGTATAGATTAAGACAGGAATATCTGTGTTAATCAACTGTTCACTTTTGTCTAGTCTGAATCATAACCTTGACTGTAAAATGAAATTTCTATGTGTATAATGTCCCTTTGTAAATGTGTGACAAGTGAATTCACGATAGAACATAACAACCAATTTTTCCCCAAACCTCCTTCCCCTGGGAATAGGTTTGCTAGCTTCATTGCTGGGAAGTCAGTTGTGAACAGCTCGCACTTTGGCTTTTCAGACACAGCCATTCTTAAAAACAAATCTCAGCATTCACTGCTCGGAAACCTCAGAAATCCCCAAACCACTGCATCCTGACGTTTTCCCAGTCAAAGTGCTTAATTTAACAGAGCATTAGCATCTCCTGGATGAAAGAAAAACATCACGTTGGGCTTCTAAGACTTGATGAGTATGCTCTGCATCAAGGTGCTGGTTCTGAAGCTGCGGAAAGGTAGAGGGCAAGGGGGAGGTGTGTGGCTCAGCCACAGGAGTTGGCACTTTGTGCCCGAGTCATCCCTGTGCTGCCACCTGTGCTGCCCAATGCCTATCCGTGGAGCTATGAGTTGGCAGCTCAAGCCAGCATAGGAGAATATCTGTGCTTGTTGCCACCAGCTGCTCTTGTAAAGCAAAAGGGCCATTTAAATCAGGAGTGAAAGGAGGGTCCCAAACTGAGGATTCATTGAGTGGGGTGGCAGGTTGTCTTATGCAGATCATGTTTCTTGCTGTCCCCAGGGGAAAAGAGAGCCTGGTCCCACACCTCTTTCCTGTTTACTCTCAAGGGGCGTTGAAGGAAGGGGCAAAACAATCAGGCCTTCTACTTCATGGGTCTTGGGCCTGCATCCTGTGTTTGGGTCCTAGAGTATCATGGACATGTGGGAGTAAAAGGTACCACATGGTCTGCCCAAAAAGCAGTACAGAGAGAGGCACCTTCTGCACCCACCAAAGACCAGGTGTGCACAAAAATGCCTTCTGGAGCCTTTGCTCTACTCTGTGCTTCATAATGCCTTAACAGTCTTGCAAAAAATTACAGTGCTGGTAAAATGATTCCTAGGGGTGTACTGCACATCCTCAGTAACTGTGGAAAGTTGCAAGCAGCATGATTTAAAAAACACTTTTTATAAACAAAGGCAAATAAACAATTTTAACTTCTTTTGATGTCTTCACTAATCACTACAACTAGTTCTTAAGATGCAGTTTGCTACATCAAACATTTTGCTCCAAAGAATGGTATTAGTTTTAAGATTCAAAAAAACCCCATATGTGTAGTCTTTATCTTATTTTCCTGCAACTTGCCATCAGTTAAAATTTATGGAAAAACATAGGGACTAGACATTGATGAGCCACTGACTGGTGGAAAAGTTTATGTTTCTGCTATATTTTTAAAAGAGAATCAAATTAGGAGAGAAAAAAACTCCTGTGGTAGATACACACAAAAATCAGCCATGATGTTAAGTAGCAGTGATAATTAAGATCCTAAACTGCAGCAAAATGAGATGTTTCACTAAGTCTAACTATTTACAATAACTGAATATCACTGCAGTTATTGTCTTTTGTACATCTGTAACATGTGTAGTCCATTTTTAATTCATTCATTTCTTGGAATAATTTTAATTTTCTTTCATCAGCATTTATTCCCTTGGTTAATAAGATGACTTGTCATGACTCACTCTCAATTTCTTATTTTTCTTTTTCTTGGGTCTTCCCATTTGCAGTATGTATTACAACAGAATTGAAACTTTTTGAGCTAGCATTATATTTCTGTTACAGTTTATGATTTCACTGCCATACAAAACTGCTGAACTAGAATATTTTAGTAAATGAGTTTCCAGTCCTACTTCAGACAGTTTCCATTTGCCTGTCACTGTAAGTTAAAAATGTTCTGAATACTATTACTTCATTTCTTCCTCTGGTCTCTTTCATACCAGAATCACAGCAAGGAAATGCAAAAACTTTGTCATGCTTAAATCTAGGAAAATTAACAGAATCTGGGGATTCGCATGACCTCTTTTTTTTTTGCTTGCAAGTATTGTATCTCAAATTTCAGAACCTTACTTACCAGTTCTATAATTTTAATAAAAGAAATAATGGTTATTAAGAAGTAAGGCAACACAAATATTAGCTTCACCCTACAAACTGTCATTTTACATCCTTATTTTCTGGTCACAGATGTTTGCTCTTTATAGGAACTTTTAAGATAAAGTCAAAAACAACCTTGCTGGTTGAGTATTTACCTAGTCTTAGTGGAGAGCTTAACCATGAAGGCAGAGATCCAAAGATGTACTATGTATTGTAGGCTGCTGAGTTTTGTTTCTTTTGTAGGACTAGAGGGACGATCTCAGCTCTGCATAACATGCCTGCAGTATGGTAGTGTTCTTCACATATCAGTAATGTCTAGCAATGATTTTAAGTGACTGCAAAATTATGGGCATAGCATCCAGCATCATACAGCAAGCAACATTGACTGGACTTATCTAAACACGTGAGACTGATCTTCAGATTCAGAGGCTGGTGACATAATCAGGTGGTAGACAAGTAGATTAAATACATCTCCTTCTGCAACATCTGGGCATACCCACTGTATGCACTCCTTTAGAAAGGACACCCCAGGAATGTAGTAGGTTCAAGGAATAGTAGGATATTCCTAAAAGAGGTGTATTCTAACTAACATTGGTGCCAAATGGTTTTACTTAGAGCAGGTAAATGGCCTTTAGGTGATTTCCATTAAAAAAAAAAAAAGAATAATTTTTTTAAAGTGCTTGTGTTTGAGATTATTAACATTGTTACTACGGGTTATTTGTGAAGCCTTCATGCCTTCATGACTGGCTTTCACTCTTGATTAGGGTAGTATGGAGCAATAAACTATGCTTATTTTTCACATCTGTCCATACACTGTTGGCTAAAGAAAAGAAAAGCTAACGAACTGCTTGGAAGATGGTGGTCGAACTGTGAGTGACTAGAAAGAGAACTGCTCAGTGTAGTTCAACCTTGAAATGAAAACTCAGACCTGCTACCAGGTAAGGACAATTTCAGCATAAGAAGTAGAAGTCTGAGTTTGTGCAAGACATCATGGTATCTGGGGATCCACCTTAATGCTTGGTGATTGATTGCTAGGAGCAGGCACAGTGCAGTCTGGATACAGTGCTACCAGCACTTGAAAAAAAAAGTGAGGCATGCAGTAAAAAATGTTTCACAGGTGACAGGATAGATAGTAAGGATGTAGATCCAGAGAGGTCTTTTTTATTTTAAGAGAGTGGAAGATAAAACATCTTTTAAAGAGAAACTCTGTTTTACTTTCTTCCTGAAAGCTTTTCCCCTTGTACATTTCATTTGTACATGCAGAGACAAATTCTGGGACAGTCAGGACCAATATCAAAACTATAGACCTTCCACACCTGATTTGTTCTGACCAGCATGCCCATGTTTTTTGAAGTGATAGCTGAGCTGGCAATTTTTAGTCCCTCCTCGTCTCTTTTGAGACGTTATGCACTCTATTGTTATTTAGATAATGGGATATTTGACAGGTGTATGACACATGCTTTAGTGCTTTGTGGCTAAGATGCTTTAGTTTTCCATTGTATCTTCATATATTGCACTGTGACATGGCACATCACTGCTTTAAATTATGAAGTTCCTTTAAAGGCTTCTGGACAGTAGTTTTCAGCTGATGTAACCTTGCAACCACAGCTGTGTGGCTGAAACAAAGTAAATTCACCTACAGTAATTTATTTGTTGCATTCATACAACTATTTTGTTTGGTAGAAAATTCAGAATGAATATGAGTTACAATTGAATGTTTTTTGTTGACAAAGTTGAGCAAATCTGTTAAATAGGACCAAGAAATGAGCATGTACTGTTACTGGAGGACACCCAGAAACTACACGTGTTTTTAACCAAAAAGGTTGTAGGGAGATGTCTCTAGTACAACTGAATAGGAAACACTGTTCTGCACTTCAGAACAGCTGGTAACAGAAGATTTGTCTTTCCTGTAAAAATACGTCAGTCCTAACTTCTGCCACAGTCAACCAGTGTTTAAAGGACAGACATAAAGGCACCAGAGAGATTATGATTTAATCTGGAACACCCTTAGAAAAGAGACCACTCTGAAAGAAATATGGATGTGGGCAAAGAAGGGAGCATGCAAGAAACCAGAGAAGTTTCTCTTCTTTTTTCTTTTGGGCTTGACATGCTGCTGTGCTCATCATGGAGCTACCAGGTCTTCCTGGATTGAGCTTGGCACCTGGCAAAAGAAGCACTAAAAATAAAGCATAAATGTATATAATGACAGGACTAGGTACTGGTGGGTGACAGGAAAGAAAATGTGTGGGAAAATATATAAGCAGCCAAGAAAATGATTTTTGGTTTTTTGGGGGTTTTTTTTTGTGTGTGGTTTTTTTTTGTTTGTTTGGTTGGTTGGTTTTTTGTTTTTTGGTTTTTTGCATGAGACATAGATAGTGTGTGTAAGCAGTTTTACTAGCATTGACAAGTAAGGGCAAGAGCAAGTAATAAAGGACATAGATTTGAAAGGAAGGAGAAGATACAGTGCAGGAAACAGCGTACCTGTCTAAAGACAATATTTAATTACAGTAGATGTTAAAAGTATATGTGAAAAAATAGCACAAGAAATAGAAGGAAAGAAACTGCAGGAAGAAAGGAAGAATAGAAAGAGATTTAATAAAAAGCAATTGAAGGACTAGCATAGATGTAACTTATGCCCTCGGTACAGAATTCTTCATAGTGTCATTCAAGAAACAAGGGCAACATGTTAAGAAAAGCATTTCTGTAGCACTGCATCCCACTGCTTTACATGGGTGTGGCTGAGGGACCAAATGCCAAGATAATACTAAAATAATCTTTGTTTGCTTTTTTATCAGAGCCCATAATACCTTCAATTGTTTTCCTCTTGGTATTTCCCCATCCCACATGGTAAATATCTAGTCAGATACTGTGTTACTAGGATTTTGTGTTTCTAAACTCAGTAAAAAATATGGGACACATCTTTAATAAACAAAATGGCAGTACCAATGCTAGCACACATCTGAATTTATATTTTTATTGTTAGAATGTCCTCCAATTACAAAAAGTTGGCAGTCAGGAGGAGCTTCTGCAGTTTTGTCCCACCTTTATTTCCCTCACACTTTCAATGTCTAGCTTCTGCTGTACTTAGGTACTGATAACAAATTGAGAGAACTAAGGGAATCTATCTCCTTTAAATAGCTTCATACCAATTAATTTAATTTTTCACACAACCTTTGTTAGGGGATTATATATTTAAACCAAAATCATGTATCCCAGATAAAATTATCCTTCAGAGTCTTTGTAGTTTATTCGTAGAAATACGAAGTTAGACACTGTAATGATGTCACTGGTGTGTAAAATTGCTGAGCTACAGCATTTAGTTGCATTACTTCTCAGCCCCATTGCAAGCCATTTGCCTGTCACTCTCTTTAAACCCTGAATTTTATTACTACTTCCCTCAGTCGCTTCTTACGACATCTTTTGTTTATTTCCAGGAGCAGAAACACAAAACCTTTCCAGATTTAAAATACATCTCCAAAATTAGGTCTGAAGTATACAGGACTCACTGATTCAGCAGACATTAAAGCGCTCAGTGACACAAGAAGGCAAAAGTCTTGGAAACTGAGAGAGAAAACATTTAAGAAGTGGAAGGGTGCTTAGCTCGACAGACATTCCATTTTATGGAATCATGCATAGTCACAGAATGGCTGAGATGGAGAGGGACCTCTGAAGACCATAGAATCATGGAACAGTCTAGTTTGAAAGTGAGCTTTAAAGGTCATCTAGTCCAACTCCCTGCAATGACCAGGGACATCATAAACTAGATCAGAACCCCATCCAACCTGACCTTGAATGTTCTCAGGGATGGGGCATCTCCCATCTCCCTGGGCAATTTGTTTCAGTAATTTACCAATCTCACTGAAACAAAACCTTCGTCCTTATATCTAATGTAAGTCAGATCTCTTACCATTTAAAACCATTGTCCTTCATCTTATTGGAAGAGAACAGGCAAAACAGTTCATCCCCATCTTTCTTACACCCCTTGAGGTACTGAAATGCTTCTGTAAGTTCTCCATGGGGCCTTCTCCTGCAGGATGAACAACCCCAACTGTCAGTGTGTCTTCACAGAGGAGGTGCTCCAGCCCTCTGAACATGTCTGGACTTCTTCCCACTCCAACAGGCCCATGTTCTTCTTGTGCTGGGACCCCAGAGCTGGATGCAGGGTTCCAGGTGGGCTCTCACCAGAGCAGAGCAGAGGGGCAGAATGCCCTCCCTCCCCTGCTGCCCACGCTGCTTTGGATGCAGCCCAGGACACGTTTGGCTTTCTGGGCTGGGAGTGCCCATGGCTGGGTCATGTCCAGCCTCTCACCCACCAGCACCCCCAAGGCCTTCTTGGCAGAGCTGCACTCGAACTGTTCATCCCTCAGCCTGTGCTGATAACAGAGGTTGCTCTGACCCAGGTGCAGTACCTCGTACTTGGCCTTGTTAAACCTCATGAGACTCCCATGGGCCCTCTTGTGGAGCTTGTCCCAGTCCCTCTGGGTGGAATCCCATCCTTCAGGTGTGTCAACCCCACTCAGCTTGGTGTCATCTGCAGACTTGCTAAGGGTCCACTTGATCCCTTTATCTGTGTCATCAGTGAAGATACTAAATCACACTGGTCCCTTAAGGGACACCACTTGTCACTGACATCCATCAGGACCCTGAGCCATTGACCACTACACTCTGGCTGCCACCACCTAGGCAACTCCTCATCCACTAAAGAGTCCACACATCCAATAAATTTTAGAACAAAGGATGTTGTGGTGGACCATGTAAGAGGGAGATTATATCCATAGCTCTTTCCTTGTCCAGTGATGGAGTACTCCATTGTAGAAGGCCAGTGGGTTGGTCAGGCAGGAAGTGAAGCCACCATGCTAGCTCTCTTGAATTATCTCCTTCCCTAAACCCT